>CAOGCB010206218.1:0-21663 GCA_948266635.1 Cnidoscolus chayamansa | reverse complement strand
TGAATGGGGTCAAGAACCTCATAAGCCAAGAGATTTACATATGACAAATGGACCAACTCTTAAATATAATTATTATGATTATAAGCTTGCTTGGAAACGAGCATTCTTAAGACAAAATGACCAATTCTCACTTTCATTCTTTATATATATTGATGACAATTTTAACTATCCTATACCATTTTGGTTCCACCAATGGTGGGCACACTATGGGATTGATTATTCCATTGTTCTAGAACCTATCCAGATAGCCAAAGACCAATTTTTCTCCAGACAAAAATTACCTGAATAAGTCATAAATTCTTCCCCCTGGTTTATTTTTAGCCAAACTTTTCATATACCCTGGATCATGATGACAGAATATCAATTAAAGGACCAAAATATTGATAATTTCATCATTCCTACCCTAGTCAGAAAATATAAAATAAAATGGTGGAACAAAACCAATTTAAGAGCTTGTGATAGTTCTACCATTAACCAGTTTTTCATTGATCATCCTGACCTTTCTAAATCTATTCAACCCCAAATTACCAAACACAAAACTTTTCTTACTACCAAAAAGCAACTCATAGACCAACTTATTTCGTGCCAAGATCAAGAAGAATATGAAAAAATAGTCACACAAATGTAATGAATTTTTCTTTCCAGTGATATGCATTAGGATCAGCTAAAGAATATACTCGTTTTAAAAAATTATCTTTATATCATTTAAAATTTTCTAATTTTCTACATTTTAAATTTTGTAAAATTTCACTATTGCGTTCTGTATAAAGATCAAGATCTCCTATAAAATGAGATATTATGTTGTAAACTAAATAAGCAATTATAAAAGTTCTAGGTTGTCCTGTTGATTCTTCTATTATATATTCACCTGTTGTCATATTCATTCTTCTTGTAGACAAAATATTTTCCTTTATTTCATTACTCAAAAGTTTATCCCACCAAGTTCTAAGTTCTCCTGTAAAACCTAAAATTATATTTTCTGCAGCTTCTCGTTCATTTATACATATTCTTTGTTTATATATATTTCCTACAATGACCATTTCTTTAGTTGTTTGTATAATTTCTAATTCAGAAAGATCATCTATATTCCACTCATAAATATTTTTGGCATTATATTGTTTTTGGATTTTGTCTAGGATTTGAAGGTCATCTGGTTGTTTTTTAGTGAAAGATCTTCTAATAGTATTTATGGGTATTGAATATTCTTTGTCTGATTCTGATTCTGACGGGTTTTCTATATCTGATATTTTATCTGTTTCTGATGAAGTGGAGTCATTATATTCAGTTAAAATTGTTATCTTTCCTTTGTCTTTAGTTTGAGTTTTAGGAGATTCATTTGTTTGGTTTAATTGTTCAGGTTTTGGTTCATTAATTTTTATTCCTGATGAATTTGACTTATTTTTATCTTGTTCTTCTAATACTTGTTTTATTGCTCTGTTTAATTCATATATTTCAATTTTTGGGTTTATTATACTTATGTCTATTGGATTTTGGGATGGAGGTATTTTTTTAGAAAAATGTTGGCTTATTTTTTTATTTGCAGGATTGATATTATAAGGTTTATATTCTGTAAATCTTTGCGATTTAATATTTGTTAAAATTTTCTTTTTAATTGGTGAAGGGTTTTTTATTGTTTCAAAATGTTCAATTTCATCTAGAGATTCTTGAGTTTTTTCTATTTTATTTTCTATCCTATTTAATTGATGTCCTATAGTATATAATGTAACATTTGTCCAATTATTTTGTAAATTAAGGTCTTTTATAATCTCTCTTACATTTTCATTTAAATTTTTTTTTATTTACTATTGGTTGCATTCCATTATATATATGTTCTTTTTTTAAGAAGGCATTTTGTAATGGTGGTTTTTCTGATTCATAATATTGATCACTAGGTTCTCCTATATCATTAACTTTATTCCACAAATGTGTTTTCTTTTCTATTATTGTGAGTTTTAGTTTATAATCATATTCCATAAATTTAAAGAATGGTATATATTGTTTTATATATATATATATATATATATATAATAAAGTTTTTATTAAATTTTTTTAATTACCATAATTAGAAATCCAAGAATTTCAATTTTTTTACATTTAAAATTTATTATTAAATTATTTTATTTAATTACTATTACTAATAATTAATCTTATTAAAAAATAAAAATATTAATGAGTGTATTTTTATAAAATATATAGAAAAGTGTTTAGATTTACTCAATGGTATTTATATATATATATATATATATATATAACAACTTTGTGGACACCTCATCCTCCTATTAAAAAAAAAAAAAAAAAAAAAAAAGAAAAACAGAAACGGATTCTTGCAACTCTATCGTCATCCATGGATTTCATCTTTATTTCATTTTTTGTATTTTTTATTTATCTATGTAATAATAACCCAAAAATAAATTAAAAAAAAATTAATTCAATCAATACCAATTCTCCCCAACCTTCCTTTTCACACCCACCAATCCGACCGACATTCAATCCCATCAAATGCTGCAGCTTTTCTTCGCCGTGGCCTTCTCGGCGGTGCCTCTCACCTTGTACGTGCCGCCGATTCGATCTCTTAATCCCTTCGTCGAGACCATCGAGGATCTGCTCCGCCATACTGCTTTCTACTCTCTCCGGGCTTATCCTCGCTTCCGTCTCGCCGTCTCTCGAATCTTCTCCAATCTTTTCCACTTCTCCAGGTAGACACACATCTGCCAATTTGTTGTACAATTTAATGTTGATTTGATGAAGCAACCCTTTCTTTTTTCTTTTTTTTTTTGATGTTATTGAGGGTTTTTGTATTTTATTTGGAATTTTTTTTGTTGCTGAATTTTAAATCATGGAATTTATAGGATCTTCTGTACATGATTGTAATATATGTTATTGGAAATAACTGTTGATTAATCATTTCGGGTTTTATTTCTTGTTTGAATTTAATTGCTTTGGATTTACATGTCCTTTTATTTTTCTTTTTCTCCTTTCAATTTCAAATTTTTTTCTCAGATTTTGCAGCTCCATATCTAATTTCTTTTAATCAGACATCAGTTTATGATTCATAATTCAGATTTGTTTACTGATTGATGATTGGTCAGTTTTATTTGCATAAAAATTTGAATTTCTCTATCAACAAGTTCCAATTCAAGTTTTATGAAACAGAGTTCATGATAACAGAAAAAGGGAAGATCATAATCTTGGTGTTAGATCAGAACAATTTGAATTAGGGTTTGATGGGCAGAGGGGTGAGAATTCTTTTGTGCTCATGAATCATGATCACCATTTGGGAATGCTCAATTTCAATCTATGAAATTGATCTATTTAAAATTGCATAAATATACAACAATAAAGCCTTAATTCTAAATAAATTTGGGTTGCCTGTATGAATCCGCTAACAAATAAATTCACATGCAATATCAATAATCATCCGCCTTAAATTTTTTCTATTACTATGATTTATTTAAGGCTTGTAAGTATCTGTTTATTACTTCTTTTCAAATTGTTTTAGATATACCTCGTCATTTTTTAACTCCATCAATCATCAAGTTCTAATTATAGAAATATACATAAATTTTAAAATACACAAAATTTTTTGATATTTAAATTTAATTCATTTTTTAAAAATAAATTGATTTACAATCATATCATAAATTTAAATGATGTTTAGATTTAGAAATTTTATTTGAGTTAATTATATATAAATTTAAATATAAGCAAATTAAAGGCGTAGTCTGATTAACTCATTTTGCACCGACTTTGTTGAGGACATTTTCCATAGTACAACCAACTAATTCCAACCTTCATATGATATGCCATTTTTATTAATGCTTATTTAATGTTGATTATCAACGTCACCCATTATAATATATTTATTCAGTTTTAATTATAATATTAATATAACAATAAATTAGTTTTTTTTACTAATAATATCTATCTATAAATCAGTTTTTGTTAATCAAAATCAAGATGGCTGCTGATAGAGCCGGTAATTTTTAATACAACTTTTAGATTTATTTTAAATTAATTTAAATTATAAATGGGATTATTGATAAAATAATAAAAATATATGTCTAATAAAATATTATGAAGTATTTATTTAAATTAAATTTATTAAATAATTAAATTTTATTTAAAATAATAATAATAATAATTTAATCATTTATAAAATATAGCATCATTTCATTTATTTTATTTTATATAAATATATATTTATAAATATTTAAATTTAAATAATAATTATATAAATATATTATTAATTTATTTTAACATGTTAAATTAATTGAATTATGAAACTAAAATTATTATTTATTTAAATAGATTAAACGTGTAGTATCATATTATATAATATAATAATAATTTAATTATTTAAAGAGGTTATACGGATTAATCCGTTTAACCTGTCTAATAAATATATTTGAGTTAGGGTTAATTATTTTAATACGATTAATTAAACGGTTTGTGTTCAGATTAGTCATTTTAATATAATAGTTAAATGTTGACACAACACATTTATTACCTACTAATACGAATTGCCAACCCTAACTACCGATAAACTCAAAAATTAATTAATGATAAATTTAAATTGAGAGACTAATATAAAATTATAATATAAATTAGAGGATAAATTCATTCTAATAAACTATTATGTATATATTTTTTTTTATAAATTTATCATTTTTTATTATTATTGAATTATTAATTTATATATATAAATGTTGTATTTATATATATATATATTTAATCTAATAGATTTTCTATACACTTATTAGTGATCATAAAGCTTTTTATTATACATTTTTATCTCATTTTTAAATTTAATTTAGAAAAATATGTATAATTATCAAATATTAATACTATTGATTTTTTTTATATAAAAAAAATGAATTTACTATAAAAATTATGAACTTTTAAATAAAATGTGATTAATTACTTAATTAATAGTTTTTTAAAACAAGTTTATATGTATTGTGACTTACATAAGGAAAAAAATAAAAATAAAAAATATTAAAATATTATCATACCACACACTCAGTCTCTCTCAATTTAAATTTCAAAATTAAATAAAATTATAATTTATTTAAAAAATATATATAATTTATTATATCAAAACTAAAAGAATGGAATATAATTAAAAATATATCAGTTATTCTAAAATAAAATATAAGTATACAATTTAATTTAATTTAATTTAATTTAATTTAATAAAAATAAAGTAATTTAGAAAAGTAAATATTAAATAATAATTTATTTTTATATATAAACAAATATGCAAATGATTCGAATTGATGCGCAAATTAAATGGTTCGCATATGAGAATGACGCAAATTGATGCTCAAATTAAATAGTTCTGCAGGTCGGAAGCCTTTCTCGTTTATTGTTCCTCGCCGGAGTTTACAACAAGTTATTATTCAGACCCTATGCTTGATTGTTGTAGAATCTAGCTATTAATCGGTGAATACTGTTTATACTCTTTCCATTTATCTTCCGTTTGGTTACCGAGAAAAAAATTTACTGCATACATATACATACTTGTTCTATTTTTGTTCTTTTAGAAATCGACAATTTGTGACCCAAAACCGAATTAGAGGTTAGGAGGGGGAAACCCTCTTTTTCATTTTAATGATTTCTCTTCTGTCAACAGTTAGGGTTTATGCTCTCTATTTGTTTAGTTTGTGAAATTCTTTGTTTATTTGATCTTTTTTTTTTCTTTTTTCCTGGTCGTCGCAGCTCTTCTTGTGAGATGCTACATCAGACAAGAAAGCTGAGGGTTTTGGTCACATTCTGAACATTAGCTTTAATGGATGATCCTTCTTCCTCGGGTTCAAGCCTGGAGTGGCATTGGACCATCGAGTACTTATCAAGGTTCCGGCAACTAGACCCGTCAATTTTACATCGTATGTGGTTTTGCAACATTCTCAATTACATATGTATGGATATATATGTTTATTTTTTTTGTCTATGTATGTATTGCTGTATACGTGAGTATGAATGTATATTATATATTTCAAATCAGCTGCTGTTTACTTGATTATTTTATTGGTTTTTAGCAGCAAGGCTAAATTTTTTTATGGTTAATTTTTGTTAGATTTGATTGATGCGGCTCCAATGTTATCTGAGCATTTGGGAGAAAGCACAAGGGAAATGGTTTCTTTGAGATGTTTGGAACAATTGTTTGGTACTAGTAATGGAGTTTCAAATGATGTTCCTTCTGTAACAGAGCCAAAACATACAATTGATTTCTCAGGGACTTGTGAAGATGCGCTCAAATCCATATTGAAAGAGGTATTATTTTTTTTACTTTAGTTTTGATTTATAATCATTTTTTCCATGCAAAAGAGTGGAATTTGAAGCAACAATACGCATGTTATATAATCGGAGTTATTATATTATGATACTTTTCTAATGTGAAGCCCTGGATTTGTCTATTGCTAGACTTCAGTATCAGATTTGAGAATGTCTAGATCAGATTTATTGAAATGGGATATTCATTCTTTTATCTCCCACAAACGAGCTTCCATGTCGAAATGTGCTTTAGAAAAGGTAACGGTATTTCTTTATTTCAGTAAGTTCATATCATGCAAAAGAATCTTACTTTTCTTGTACCATGTGTAACTTTACTTCCTTTATTGTTGACAAACAGCTTAAAGATGCAATTTTCAAAGGTAACCATCCCTGCGCTGCCTCATTGACAGAACTAAGAGGACTGGTACATAATAATGATGAGAATGATGAAATCACTGTGGATTCTGGCAATCATAATGCAGTTACCGGGAGGATTGACAGTGATGATACTAATGCCCAAATCATGGCACCAGAGGCGAGCACCATTTCATTACCACTGGAAAACAAAAATGGAATGGTGGGACATGATTCACATTGTGGAAATTTATTACCCCTTAAGAGGAATGGAAATTATTTGGATAATGAAAATCCTGCTGGCGAGCCTCAGGAAGACCAAGGTGGTGTGAGTAATGGTGATCTCCATTTCAATGTCAAAAGGTTTAAGAGCAATATATCATGTACAGAACAGATTTTTATGCCTCTAAATGTTAAGGAGTTAGTGGAGGATGAAAGGATGGTTGGAACTACAGAGAAAGAGAGTTGCCATATGGAAACAGAATCTCAAGTGGGAGGGCTAGGTGAATGCAGGTTTTTAGAGAATGGTCATGATGAGTTTGTTGCTACAGAGGGGCTTGGGAGAAGTCCTAATGCTGGTGTTAGTGCTGAATTCCAAAACAATCAATGTGAGAATGCTCACAATGCCAACAAAATGCCATCAGATACATCTGGAGATGAGCCATCCCAGCATATTTTGGTGGATGATGTCCATGAAGCTGAACATATGGAAACAGAATCTCAAGTGCGAGGGCTGGGTGAATGCAGGTCTTTAGAGAATGGTCATGATGAGTTTGTTGCTACAGAGGAGCTTGGGAGAAGTCTTAATGCTGGTGTTAGTGCTGAACTCCAAAACAATCAATGTGAGAATGCTCACAATGCCAACAAAGCGCCATCAGATACATCTGGAGATGAGCCATCCCAGCATATTTTGGTGGATGATGTGCATGAAGCTGAACACATATCTTTAAATAGAACATGTGTGAGAACACTGCACAAAGTCTCCAATGATGACACCAAAGCTAACAACTATTGTGGATCACAACTTAAATCATCTAGTGCTGTTTCCTTGGATGGATTTCACAGAGATGCTGCTGTTGAAAAACTTGGTGGCACGGAGCATTTTTATCAAGAAGACACATCAAATGATGGTGATGATTATCATCTCGGAAAGGTTGATGTTGCTATGGAGAAGAGTCATTTCCTGAGCTCTGAATGCACACTAAATCATGTTTCTCCAACTGACTGGACTGAGCTACATCTTTGTGTAAAATGTAGCAAAGAGGGTCAGTTGTTGGTTTGTAATGCTGTTGGTTGTCCGGTGGTGGTTCACAAAGAGTGCTTGGGTTCCTTACCAAGGTTCAATGATGCGGGAAGCTTTTACTGCCCATTTTGTGCATATGCTCTTGCTATCTCAGGGTACATGGAAGCTAAGAAAAAGGCTTCTTTGGCAAGGAGGGAACTGTCTGCATTCATTCATAAACGAACTGAGAGATCACATAGCAAAGAGCCTAGTAATTTAAATCAACATGGAGATGAGGATGATATGAGTGGGAACTTTGCAGAGGGAGAGTCTGATCAAACAAATAATGGTGGATATGCATTGGAGGTTAATGGCCAACTTAAGAAAAGTAGAGGTGATAAGCGACCGGTGGTGCCTATGGTATCATGTTGTGATACAAAATTAATGGATCGAGAAGAAGAGCCAGATGTAACTCGTGCAACAATTCATGTTTCTCCTGGAGAAAAAGAAAGGGAAGAGATAGCTCCAGATTCCATGTCTGTTAGGGGGCTTGATAGACAAGATCAAAATTTTAACGACCCTAATTGCAATGGTGATAATCCAATGCCTAGACACAATAGGGTTTTCTCTTTAAATGAAAAAGAAGCTGAAGTAGTCACTCAAAATGTTCTAGAGCAACAAACTAGTGATTCATCAGAGAGACCTGTCTTTGCCATTAAGATTGATCAAGGAGACATCTCTGATGAGAGAAATGAGGAAAATATGATCTCTAATTACTCCATAAGCTTTCGAAGGAGAAAGAAACAATAGTAAGTTTCCACTTGTTTTCTAATTATTCAGAGTGTTCTCCAGATTGCTGTCTTATTTCTTGATTGCTATTTATAAGTAGTTGAGTAAGTTTGTTTTTCATTATTGTTGCACTTTGAAAGATCAATAACCTTGCTGGGTTGGTAATTTTATCCTTTTATTTCTCTATTTGCATGCACACCTGTGTTCCTTCCTGTTGAACTAAGTTTGTGATTGATAGGAAGTTGTAGAATTTTATTGTGAACGATCAATACTAGAAGTCTATATAAATTCTATTTTATTGTGCAGCGTATGCCCAGCAATGCCTCAGTTGAGGAGAAAGAAAGTTCATTGGACAGCTGAGGAAGAGGAGATGCTTAAGGTACAGAATCAGCACGAGCAGTAATTTAGCTTGCCTTTACATGTGGTCCATCATGTTGCTTCACCTCCAGTAATATAAGAGTAGAAATCTATATTTTAACCGTAAGCCCATCAGAGTACTTATGTGCCTGAGTATTTGATTTTGTTATTATAAGAATCAGGAGAGGAGGGTTTGTGAACATGGCATCAGTGCGAATCCATCTGATCATCCATCTAGACTCCGACATGGTTGATTTGCAAGAATTTATTTTTACTTTGTGATGATTTTATGACATCACCCCTAAACAGTAGTACCAAAGCAATAAGGATAAAAACCTCTGGTTTTCACATGATACCCAAAAAAAAAAAAAAAAAAAGGAAACAAACCACCCGCCACACTCCCCAAAGTGAAAAATGCCGCAGTATATGTTTTTAAAGTTTTTTGTATACTTCTTTGTATATGTCCAGTAAACTATGGATTATCTGTTTTAAAGTTTTTTGTGTACTTCTTTGTATATGTCCAGTAAACTATGGATTATCTGTTTTGGTTTTTCATTGGCATAGTTGAGATTGATGATTCCTTTTACTGTTACAGGAGGGAGTGCAGAAATTTTCAAATATTGCTGACAGATGGAAGAAAATATTGGAGTATGGTAGTTCAGTATTTCTTACTGGCCGAACTGCAATTGACCTTAAAGATAAATGGAGGAACATGTGTAAAAGGAGGTCCTAAATGCAAATAGTATTGTGAGCCTTGTCAGGTTGCTTGCAAAGTTGCTTTTTCTTATTTTTGTCAGCCTGTGACCGATTTTGTTGGTATTAATGTTCCTTTAATTCTTGGCTTATTTCAGCTGAAGATCATATGAGAGAAATCTGATCCAATTTGTTTTTTAGTAAAGATGAATCTGAAGAATCTTTTTGTTCATATGCTGTTCTATAATCCAGTTGGACACTGAGGAAAATAGCTGTTGTCGATTGTGGTCGATGTCAAGTCTTATGTTTTTTTGATGTTCATACTGTTATGGGATATCCCGCAAGTGCATCGAGGGCAGTCTTTCTCATGATCATCAATCTCAAATTTAAGCATATCAGAAGTTCTGGACTTATGCTAAATGTGATGAGATATGTAGATATGTAGAATTTTGTTGTTTATTTTGGATGTTATTTCAGTGTCTTGTACATACACTTCGGATTTTTGTCGGAAAAAAAGGCATGCGTTTTGAGAATCTTTTGTAATTTTATATAATAGATTTTATTGTAAACCATGAAGGTTTTAATGTTTGCATAATACCATGATCTGCTGAAAGATTATTGGGTCATTCTGTCTATATCCTCTTAGCTTATGACTTTTTTTTTTTTTTTTTTTTTTTATCGAGCTTATGATCCACCTTCCCAGAATCATATGCAGGTAAATCCGGGTTTAATATCAGTCAATAAGGACGAGTATTGGCTCCCGGCATTGGGTCTAGGACTTACAAATCTTGATGCTCCTCCCGAAGGAATTACAAACCAAGATGTTCCTCCCATCACTCGAACCCTCGATCTCCTATCATCCCTTCTCCATCCTTACCGCTGAGCTACCCCCGGAGGATAAAGAGTTGCAATTGAGTTTAAATTTTTGATATGGTAGTATGTGCGCGATCTAACAAGTTTTTATATATATATATATATATATATATATATATATATATATATATATATATATATATATATATTGTACAATGTCAAGGTTCAGAGATTTTGCAGCTAACATCTGATAATTGCATAAACTTAAATTCTTATTAGTAATATGCATATTTTCCAGTTCAGGCTTAAAAAGTATCTCTTTATTGTCAAAATAAACTTGTTCTGACAGCAACACAGCTCTCCAAATACTGTTGCATCAATTATATTAATCTTTTTATAAAAATTTATATAATAAAAAAAGTGTATATAATTTATAATAATTGATTTTTTGGTAATTTGAAAAAAATAAATTAAAATAGAAATAAATTTTAAATATTATAAAAGAAAGACAAATTATATATATTTTAAAATTTAGTTAGATCATATTTATTTTTTATTATAAAATTTTAAATTTATATTATAAATTAAAAATTTAACCAACTTGTCACCATCAAATCATCATCAAACATCTATAGTAATAATCCTTTTATTTCAGGTGAAATCGTGTGGTCATATTCAGAATTATTCACAGGAGACGCTCTGCATTATCATCATCATTGCAACAAGTGTCCAAGCTGTTGTTTGAATGATTTATAGGACAATTCCATATAAAATAAGCGAAGTTAGGTACATAATGATTCATGTAGACTGTAAATGAACGACTCTCTCATCGTATGGCTTCTGATATACAAATGGGTCTCAGTATATATGCATTGTTTACTACATACCTAAACATGAGAGATGTGGACGTAAATGGCATGGGATAAAGGTGAACTGTCTCTCGAGAATCAGGTCGTGAATGGCAGGACAACATGTGAAATAGGGTTCTCGTGAAACTGAAGAATGGTGGAGGTCGGTGTCTTCTTCAGTTACTTCTACTCATGTGGACTGATGCAGAAACACTAGTTCAGAATCCAAGGAAGTGTGTGAGAGAGAGAGAGAGAATGTGTTGGGAATTCATGCACTCAGATTTCATTACTCAAGAACAGCCGAGTTTCGACTCTAACGTCACTCAACCTTAACTCCAAATTAGTTATAGAATCTTGCATGTTGTCTGAATCTTAGCAAAACCTGACACACCAACCCTATACTTAATTGCAGTCTATGTCTGAATAATTAAACAGTGAATCATGTAAAAATTAAGAAAATGTTATTGGGTTTATATGAATATAATTAAGAGGATGTTTGTGAAGGAAAGAAAGATTTGAAATTGGTATATTAAGATTCACCAACGGTCACATGGACATGAAAATTTCTCTAAACGTGAAAACATTTAAACCAAACTACACTCTCACTCCCTACATATATATCTCGCGCCTTTCCATCCATTTTGTGCAATCATCAACTTTCACACTCATCTTTACTCTTAGCTTCCCCATGGAAAACTGCAGGAAATCTCCATTGAAGCCATGGAAGAAAGGACCAGCAAGAGGCAAAGGTGGCCCTCAAAACGCCATGTGCGAGTACAGAGGTGTTCGCCAAAGAACTTGGGGAAAATGGGTGGCAGAAATAAGGGAACCCAAGAAGAGAACTAGACTTTGGTTGGGTTCTTTTGCTACGGCTGAAGAAGCTGCCATGGCCTATGATGAAGCTGCAAGGAGATTATATGGACCGGATGCTTATCTCAATCTACCTCATCTTCAGCCTAGCTCCATTAATCCTCTACTTACCAGTAAATCACAGAAGTTAAAATGGATTCCTTCCAAGAACTTCATTTCCATGTTTCCTTCTTGTGGATTGCTTAATATACATGCACAACCTAGTCTTCATGTCATTCATCAGAGGCTCCAAGAACTAAAGAAAAATGGGGTTCTTGGTCAATCCTCTAGTTCATCTTCTTCTGATTCAAGAAATGAAGCAAACATTGTAAGCGTCGAAAATCCCCCAGTAATGGAGAAAGATGTGGAAATAACATCAGAAAAGATGGTGAGATGTGATGAGGAGAAGCCACAGATTGATTTAAATGAGTTCCTTCAGCAACTTGGCGTACTAAAAGTAGAAGGGCAACCAGAAAACAACGATGCCACAGAAAGTTTTATGGAGCAAGAATCTTTACTAAATGACCATAATGGGGACAACAATCTTGCAGCCTTGGCAGACAAAAGTTTCAACTGGGATTCACTGATAGAGATGCATGGAATTGCTGATCATCGAGCAGCAGAATCAGCCAGTTTCCAAGTTTATGATGTCCAAGAAGACCCAGCTTTCCCGACCTCCATTTGGAACTTCTAGCTACCTAGCTAGGAGGAATCAACTCATTTTGGTAGAGAGAGAAACGTACCTCATTGGATATTTTGGACATAGGACTGTTCAGCACTCCCTTAAACATGCCAACTCTAGGTCAATTAGGGGCATAGATACATAATAGAGAGTCTAGAAATAGAAAGCATTTCACTTTGAACACATGAGAAGCTTTGCTGTAGTGGTTGGGTTGGAGAAGCAAATTAAGTTGTTGCAGCTGTTGTCAGCCTATAGTTATCGTTGATGTGAACTTACTATAACTGAACAGGAATCTTTTTGATTCTGTTCCAGCACTTTATATACCTTTTTTTTCTGATTAGACTAGTGAAAATTCTGCAATATAAAATCATCAAAAGAATTCTACTTAAGATGATTTAGAATAAGCTGCTTAACCAAGTAAGCCATGTCCAGGGTGAAGCATAGTGACTAGTGAAACTTCTTCAGATATGAGATTACCCACCAAGGTGCATATAATACAACCCACTTCAAAAACAAAATTAATAGTAAAAGATTTATTCTAATTAAAGATTTACCAAACATGATTTAACGTAAGTGTTCTCTAGCAAAGATATGTGCCTAAAAGGATTAAAGGAAACGCTAGTCCCAGAATCTGATTGCCGAAGTTCTTGTAGCTGCTAAAAATAATACCTAATAAAATCAATTTTTAAGAGAAATAATATTTCTTTTGTCCCAAGTACATTTAAGGAAACAAATCCTAAAGCAGATTGTTTTATGATCTCTGATACAATATTGCATAGGCCTTCACCTTGGACATTTGATTATTCATTTTGGTACTCCGAGGCACTTAGATACTCACCATGTTCCTCAAAGTATTCAATCAATCGCTTTAAGAAGGAATCACTAGTCACTGTCTCGGTGTCGCACACAAGGCAACACTGTCTTCTTGCTCGTGTCACAGCTACATTCATTCGTCTGTGGTCACTCAGAAACCCCACCTGAAATGTTTGGGAAGTTCAACTTTTAAATATGCTATGATTATGAGATTTCTATCATTTAGAACATGAAGCAAGAGGAGACAAGCAACAAAATTGCTGGGAATACCTCTTTCTTCGGGTTTGATCGAACCATGGAAATAATAATTGCTTCCTTCTCCCGGCCTTGGAAACCATCAACCGTTGAGATTTCCATATCCTTCAGCTTAGCTTCATTGCTCTTCAATATCTTCAGCAAGACAACCTGCAGAGCTAGTTGCAGGATGTCTAAGGGAAAGCCATATATAGAGGCAAGAAAAGTGCATAGGTGTAGAGAACAGATTTCCATTTGGCTGGAAACAATTTTAATACTTGTATTTACTGAATAGCCAGCTCATAGAAATGGGAGAATAGTTGAATCACAGAAACTTGTATACCTGAGCTGCATAAGGGGTAATTATTCCAATATCAGAAGCCTGGACACCACACTCAACAAGTCTCTTTGCATGGGCTATAGCAACTTCAGCTTCTCCTTCATTCAATGTGCTATCTTCTTCATCTTTCTTTTCTTCCATGTCACATCTGAAGAACAATAACATAAAATATTTGTGATCCTTCTTCTTTTAACCCTTTTTAACAACTTAAAAGGCTTCCAGATATCTTGTGGACTTCTTCTGTCACCTTTGCTTCTCATAACTCTGAAACTGTTACTTTTAACAGAGTTTGATTTTAGTCTTAATTTCGTGAATTAATTGGAAATGAAAACAGAAAACCTCTGATGGAACGCCAATTCGAAAATCATTATTAAGTCAATGAAGTAACTGTTTCTTAAAACACCTTAGAGAGGTAGTCATTTCAAGTAATAATTACCGGCACTCTCTGAACCACAGATCAAGTCCATAGCTCTTATAAAGTTATATTACATACCCGGCAATGTCGATGAGAAGAAGGGTCTGTTCTGTGGATGAAGACCTCTTCACACCTTCGAGATCAAGAAGCTTATGTGCAGCAACACTAGCATGGGCCTTGATCTGAAATTCCCCACAAAAGAGAAGAAGAAGAAGAGTAAAACTATCCCACCAATCAGATTATTGTGATTTTCTGTTCATTACCAAGTTTACTTGAACAAAATCTTAAGATGATCAAACCTTACTATCGTACAGCTCCTTGGATGACCAGTTCATAATAAGTTCATGCATACGGTACTGGACAGTAAGCATAGATGTAACTTCATCACCATACAAGTCTGCAAGGCGTTCAAAGAGTGTTCTTCCTAAGCCTTTCTTCTCAGCTTCAACACTTTGGATGGTGGGAGGAAGCTGAAGATGGTCTCCTGCAAGAATACACCTTGAACCCTGGAAGAAGGATCATATCTCACTAACTGCAGCTTAGACTGCTAATTCATGCTCTATATTCTAGATTGAACTATGTCACAAGTAATAGTCTCTTAATGCTATTCTCAAATTTCACTAAAAAAGAAAAACATTAGGAGTGCCTGAACCAGAAAAAACAATCAATCAGTTATCTACCTGTCATTCAAAAATGTCTTTATTACAGACAACCTAACAAGCATATGTGACTCAATTCAACTAAATTACATGACAAACCCAAGTAGTTGAGTCAGATGCATGAATTTCAGTGGTTTGAGAAAAATTATCCTATCCACATATTAAACAATCCCTCATCTCTGTCCACAATGTCTGTACATATGCATTTTTCTGGCTGCCACTGCGTGTGTAAAACATACGCAGCACATCAATAGTTCTAGCAGCCATCCACCACAATCCAGTTTTAGTGGAAGTACAAATGAAAACTTAGGTTGACAAGAATTCAAGTTATTTTGCAGTATGAAGTACATGGTTACCTTTAGTAAAGCAATCCAGCAAGCTATCTCAAGTGCCTGAGCAGCTTCATCAATAATGACCAAATCAAATGTAGTACTGTCCAGCTTGTGAGATAATGCACCAGTCAAGGTTGTCAACACCACATCAGCATTTTTAATTACATCTGACACAGCTAGTTGCTGTCTTTTGCGTTCTTCTTTTGATAGAGATCGTAGCTCCCTTTGAATGTCTCTTCTAGTGCTTTTGTCCTTGGTTTTCAACAACTTTCCATTTAGTGCCTGAATAAATGCAAGAATATTAGGACTAACAATTTTTTACATGACCTGTTTAAAGGACATGAGATAACACGAAGTTAAGTGGGTCATGGGTCAGCGTTGGGCATAAAAAAAGTGTCTTAAGAAGGTTAATCCAAGTGACCTAAATAGAAACATGTAGGTGGAATTGTTTGATCAGGTTTACGCCTCAACCCATATAACATACCCAACTAGCTATTTCATACCATCTATTCAAAATTTCATTATGAATCCTTAATGACACACACTCTATTCCCTTTTTTTTTTAATATGAATATTAAAGATTGTATAATTTTGTTACTGTTGATACTTTTTATTATTTAGCCTACTATTAGATATAAATTTATGAACATCTTCCATTCAGAGTCTTCAGACTTATTCATATTTATCTATTTAACATTTTGAACTTTGAGAAAAGGTTTACTAATTAATCAACTTTTAAGTTCTTAATTTCATACTACATTCAATAAAACATTTAGAGGATGACCTTAGTGTAACAGTAAAGTTACTCCATTTGTGACCTAGAGGTCATGGGTTCAACTATGGAAACAGCCTCTCTGCAAAGTAAGAGTAAGGATGCATGCATTATATAGCACTTCAGCTGGGCCAAACTCCACTACAGATGCCCTTTAAATCAAGTTTTACTAAATAAATGGATCCTGATTTTTGTTTATTTAATCATTTTTCAGGTAAATAGTCAGATTCACTGATGTCATCTTGGCACATAAAACAATGATGATGCTCAAAACGTTACAGTTAAATGAGAAAAAAAGGTTCTAACAATGATGCTGCTCAAGCATTCATCGTTTAACAGAATATCAATGAAACAAGCATTTTAAACAGCGAAAAATAGATATATTTTGCACAGCAAGTAAGCACATTTAAGTTGCAAACTGAAAATGTCTACCTTCATCTCCTTCCTGATGTCATTTGCAAGAGCACTATTGTCCCCTTTTAGCACCTGCAGGCAGGGAAAAATACATCAGATACACACCCACACAGAGGTAATGGAGTGTTTGAGTATTGCCAAGTTCTCCATGTTAAGTACTATGTGGCTAATGCAATTGTGCATAAAAAGTCCAATTTGAAAGAGAACTTTACAGAAAACAAAGAAGGAATTGTCCATCAAATTCACCATGTTTAATAACAAAAGACACAGGAAAATTAATAAACAGCAGAAAGGCATGTTGGAAACTTTAACACTGTCATCCTTGTATAATAGACCCATATAAGGGAATGATTGATTACTTTTATCAGGCAAAGAAATGTGAATAAGATAACAATATCTACCCTTGAATGAATAAGATAACAATATCTACCCTTGAAGAATATGTGAATTCTCATCCCTATAGGCCCACAGTATCAATCCATGAAATGCTGACAGTATCAATCCATGAAATGCTGACAGTATCGATCCGTGAAATGCTGCCAGTATAAACTAAAATGAAAACAAGGGTCCTTAATATGTGAATATCCAAATCAACAAGTGAACCTCATGTTACAGAAGAAATCAATCACATGCTCCCTGCATAAATAGATGGAGAAACAAAAATCTTTAATACATGAATATCCAAAACTTCACGTAAACCTCATGCATGGAAAACACACATATTAAATAGATTATCATGAAGATAAGAATTCGGTCATCCAAAATCTTCTATTAAAAAAATTGACTACCTTGATATACCTGTGCATCAAGTGCACTGTCCAACACTTGAGGTAGTAAGCGTGCAGGATGTCCCAGTCTCACCAACTTTACTCTAAGCAAATTGGAAATTAGAATAAGAGATCACTATCAAAACACACATAAAGACAAACTCAAATCTAAGGTCATGAAAACATTAAATCAGAGTCTAAAAGGTGGCTATATAATTCGAACTTTTGTCCATATGTTGCTCTCACTTAGTTGAAATTATTTACTTCTAAACAAGTTAACTTGACTAAATCTTGCATTTAGCCTTTTTAACAACTTATAGAAGTTCTATATCTAACTGGTTAAGTAGCCAAATCCAGTTAAGGAATCCTTTTTAGGCTGTTCGATTGCTAGAGAAACATTCACCATACTTTTGAATAATTGCCCAAATACTTGTCCTTAAAATATTTTGCTAGTAATAACCATAACACTCCATTAAAAAATTAAAAAAAAAAGGAGAGGAATTGTAAATTTATAGCAGGTCTTGAATGAACAAGATAATGCTAAAAAATTTAAACTATTTACAATAAACTGATATTTTGGTGCACAGGATTATGGCTGTCAATTATTTTTCAATTTGAGAAAATTGTTTTCCAAGCATATATTTATAGAATGTGTTGCTAATATTTTTATAGTTTAGATTTAAAATTATATATTACTGAGATTTTTGTGTGTTCATAAATTAATCTGTCAAATGGACAGATGATTGACTAATTAAACATGAGGCTTATCCACCAGAAAAAGAGAATGCCTATAAATCAAATGGCAACATAGTAAAACCGCCCATCTATGACAAACTATATATATAACACACACAGTGTATCAATAAAACATTACCTATCACTTAATTATAGAGCTTGAATTGTAAGTTCCACGTGAAAATTATGCTGACTTGCATTATTAAATCATTTTAAAATACAAGATAGATTCATTTAGAGTTTTACTCATTGCATAAGTACTACTTAATACATATACTATAGAAACAAAAAGATTAAAGAAAAATTAACACAAATAACTACATTAATTACAATATATAAACAACATTTTATATAAAAAAAACCAATAAAATTACAAATAAGATATATATATACATTAGATCATATTGCTATTAGTAAACGTATTAGAAATACCACATGATAAAAAAAAGATCTAGACCTGTTTCGCACCAGTTTTATGTGATTTATTTAATTTTGCCAACTTTATTCTAAATTGGGAAATTAGTTGCAAACTTGCCATTTTATCTAATTGGTCAAAATTGAATAAAGTGTAATTTTACAAAAAGAAAAGAATTTTTTTGGTCATTTTGGCCAAGTAGAAACTACAACTTAAAATTTTTAAAAATAAATATAAACTTCTAATAAATTAAATTAACTACTTGCATAATACATGAGTTAAAAACTAGTGGCATTATAACTATCAGGAAAGTGATCCAATAAATTCTAAGTTTGTTTTTTGTGTCATTTTTTAGTCCCACCTTTAAAAGATTCCAGGTTCTTAATTATGAACTCCAGCGACTTTTTACTTCCAAGTGTGTGAGCTGTTTCAAATTATTTCTGATAAAATAGCTTAACTTTATACAAGAAACATGAAATTTTGGTAATTAGAAAAGAGACTTGTAATTTGAATCGATAATTGTGTACTGGATTGGTACCTGTGGCGAACAAGTCGCTCAACAATGTTGTCTACAGCAATATTGGAAGCAGCACAAGCAAGAATCTTTGATCCACGTTTCACTTCTTGTAATATGATTTCCACCACAGTTGTAGTTTTTCCAGTTCCAGGTGGCCCATGCAGCAAAAATACATTCCTAGATGACAAGGCCTTTGAAATTGCATCTTTCTTTACCCAAAAAAAAAAAGAAAACAAGGTTCCTTAGCTTGTCGAAATGCACCAAGACATAAATAACTACTGAATAGAGCAAACATGGAAAGAGCTGATTGCATGTGCACACTCAATAACAGTCACCAAATTTTATGAGTTCAACATTCAAAGCCAAGATATAGGAGAAACTTCCCTAAACAAACCAAATATATTTTAACATAACAGATACAATTAAATTACTTTTAGTTTCCCGATGAAAGATCAGCCAAATCTAGCCCAACCTACTTAAATAATCTAAAGGCTTTGCCTGGGGCCCAAGGGCCAATTTTGACACCAACTTGTAGTCAAAGCTCAATCAAACTCTTAACAAAATTTTGTTCTACTTAGGCACTTATAAGTTTTATTTTGGCTCAACTGAGCCCTAATTTGATCATGTGATTATTGTGCAACTGCCAGCAATGCTCGTTAAATGCTCATTACTCTATCAGACAGATCAGAGAATGGGACCCACCATCATTCCTCCTCGATCTCTATCGGCATCTTGATTCTCATTCTCTTAAAGCATGACAAAATTGAACCCTCTTATATGAGGATGTGCTTTACATTCTCAACCACCATTGCTACTCCCACCTCCAACATCCATAAGCAATCCTATTCCATCTCCTTCAATTTCCACAATGATCTTGGATGCTCAAACCATAGCTTCGTTGAATAAATTACTTAATTCAGGATTTATTGCTGTTTAAAATTGCAGAAATAAATTATATTCCTCTCTTGTTCATCTCTTAATTGCCTCCCCTAAATCCCCTCATCTCTGTCTTCATCATTTGGCTTCTCCAGGTGCTTGGAGCATTAATTCAGGTAACTCTCTCCTCCTCTTGTTCCTGCAAATCTTTTTCCAGGTTTCTTAACCAAAAACTTACTAATCTACATCATATGTAGACTATGTACTGTATTATGGTTACTTATAATCTCATCCCATTCCCACGTGCACTCTTGAGGAGATAGGAATTTGAATCTGGATTTTGATTACAAAGGTTTTAGATTTTCAGTGTTTTGAATGCAAAGGTTCTTATCATTTTCTGGGATCTTAAAGCAAACTTTCTTAATGAGGTGCGCCAGAGGAGATGGAAGCTTTGGGAATTAAAGCAAAGGTTTTTAGTGATTGTAGTGTTCTTGACACTTGCATTTTATGTCAATTTGACTACTGCAAAAGCATGAATGGTGAGCAAATTCCATCTATCAAGCTTCTCTGTGTTTGGCAAGGAAATTTTCCCAACCTTGGAATTTGATGATTTTTATGGAGAGGAGTTTAAGTTATCAGAAATGGTTCTCCATTCCTGGAGTTGAATTTTTTTAATTTTTTAATTTTGAAATTTTAAAATTTTAATAATATTTTAATGTTTATCATTTCTTTTTTTTTTTTTTAAAAAGATTTTTGAAGGTCCCATAATTTCATTTCTTAATACATTTTTTTCCTTGACCAAAATTTTATTTCAACTGAGCTTTCACTATAAGTTTGAAAGAGGCAAGGGGGGAGTACGGCAAAGTTGTGCCTTTAGCCTAACCTGCTCGCCTGAATGAAGGAAGAAGGTAGACATTGTAGAGAAGTAGATAGGAGAGGAAGGTCACAAATGAGATCCATTGGCCTTGATTGTTTGATAATATGAAAAAGAAATTGTTTCACCCAGAGGGGAAGGAGCAGAGTGTCAGGTAAGGCTTAGTAGCACCTTAATGAACAGATTTGAGAATAGAAATGGGAGGTGAATTAGAGATAGGATGAGGGAGAAGAGAGAGTAGATAGAGACGAGAGAGAGAAGAGTGAGAGAGGAAGGAATAGGAATTTTGATAGTAAATTTCTGATTGTCCCCATTGCTGTATGTCATGCCTTTTTGTACAATATGTGAGCTGGAGTTGGTTACAACCAACTCTTTCTCTCTCTTCCAGCTCATGTAACAAACTCTTCCCTCACATGCTATTTCATTTACACTATACTTTTCCTCACATGCTATTTCATTTACACTACTTATTTCTCCTCTATGTGACAATACCCTCCCCATGAGGGTCTTCTTGACCCCAAGAAGACTGAAATTCGGGAAATTGACTGCAGATAAAGCTATGATCTTCCCATGTGGCCTCTTCTCTTGGTAGATGAGTCCATTTAATGAGCCCTTGGAGA
>CAOGCB010206020.1:0-22005 GCA_948266635.1 Cnidoscolus chayamansa | reverse complement strand
AAAAAAATCCAATTAATAATTGCCACACCATATAAGTGGCCTTTCGTATGTATTTAAAATCAAAATGGCCGAATGCGAAAACGAAAGCGAAAGATGTAACAGTTGACTAAAAAACAGAGGATCACAGCCTCATCACTATATCATAAAAGCACAGAAAAACAAGCAATACAGACGGAAGTGAGAGAGAATAGACGCCAGAAGTAAGGCGGGTGGTTCCGGTCCTTCCTCCTCTTTATCCATCCAATTTCCACACAGATCCTTTTATTTCCACACGATCCTCTTCTCACTCTCTCACACCACACTCCTCACTCTTCTCTTCACCCAAAAAAAAAAGGAAAAAAAAAAAACTTCTCTCTCTCTCTCTCTCGCAGAGCCGTCGTCGCTGCTCATGGCTCT
This sequence comes from Cnidoscolus chayamansa, assembly GCA_948266635.1. Classification (NCBI taxonomy): domain Eukaryota; kingdom Viridiplantae; phylum Streptophyta; class Magnoliopsida; order Malpighiales; family Euphorbiaceae; genus Cnidoscolus; species Cnidoscolus chayamansa. The sequence continues at coordinate 21,609 of CAOGCB010206020.1, read as the reverse complement.
GCAATCGTCGTCGCTCTCTCCCATTCCTCAGTTTCTGTTCTACTCCTCCTCCACCGCCGCCAATGCTTCCCCTACCAAGGCGCCTTGTTCAGTTGTCGCTTACACCAATGGTAATAACAGTAAAAGTCTCTTGATTGCTGATTTTGTAGGATTATACTATTCGAAATCCAAGAGAGGCAGACGGAGAATCGGCGTTGGTGTCTCTTCTTCTCCGTCGATAGCTCAAACTAGTTTGTCTCGATTTGTAAGTAGAAAGTCGTGTTCAGTTAGAGCAACTCGTGGTACTGAATCACTTCCTCAATCTGATTTGAAGCCGAAGGTATGTGTTGTTGTTGGCTTTTATTTATTTATTTATTTTTTCAGCTGAAATTGAGATTCGGATTTCTTTTTTGAAATGGAGATATGAACAACTGAACGAACTGGAATTGGTTTATTTCTCATATCGGGGAATATGAAAAACATGCACTTACTTTTCCTTTTTTTATTTTTTTTGTTTCCTTATGTTATAATTATCATTTTTTTTTGTTATATTAGTTTCTTCTATGCTTGTGCTACGCACTTGGAAATGCTAGCCAAAGAGTACCTTAAAAATTATAATCAAACAATATCTTAGGATCTTAAAATTCATGTATTCCGCTATTGTCTTCCTCAATTGTTGATTAAAGAAGTAATTTAACAAAAGACTAAGAAATGCTTGAGCGGTTTGTGTTATATTTATATGCTTTGAGCAGAATGTTATAACGTTCAAGAATTGATGAAACTGAATGTTAGTACTGATGGAATGTAGATGCTTATATTGTGTGGTTTATTTTTAGAAATTCCCTCATTACTATAATTTTCTACCATGAAAAGTATCAAATTCTGATGGCACAGCAGGAAACATAAATTCTAACTGCCAACAGAAAACATACAAAAAGAAAAAGATGCTTGAGAGGGGTTTATAAAATATTTATATGCATTTAAGCAGATATACCCAAGATTTTCTAATATTTTAACAAAATCATGGTCACTTTTTTATTTTTATTTTTTGAAAATAATACAGTTGAATAGAGTATTGGGCTGATGAAATGATGGATGCCTAATTTTTGTTTATTTTAAACCTAGACATTCATTACCTTATTATTATTCTTAATTCATAAAAAAGATCAAATTATGATAGTAAAGCAGGAAACAGAAATTGTAAAGTAGCAGAATATCTAAGCTGATATTGCACACTCTGGATGCACCATGATGGGCATAGTTCACATTCCACAAATTTTTATGATACATTTCCTAATAAGACGAAAAACAGAGGAGGGACTTCAACCGTTGGCTCTCAAACCATGAATAGCGAAAGAAGAATCACAAAATTTTTCATGGAGATTAAGGAAGGAGAAGTCACACAGAATTTTCTGTAGATTCTAATACCATGCTAAGTTATGTATATATGTGTGTGTGTGCACACACACACAGACATAACAAAAAGAAGGAAGGGAATGAATGGAAGATAATAATAACTAAACGAGCTACATCTTTACTCAATTTGTATCTTCTCTTGCATAATACACAATGGGTATTTTTTTTATGACAAAATATTAATTTATGGATCCTTAACCTTAGGAAGATATATCCCTTAACTTAAGAAGATAATCCTTAAATTAAGGAGTAACATTTTTCTTAATTCAAGGAGAATCTCATCAATTCTAACAAAACCAATTATGCAGTTTAATACTAAGATTGTATTCAAATGCACTCCTGGAATTCAGTTTGAGTTGTGAATGTGCAGTTTTGGAGTAAATTTTGATGTGATTAGCCAAAATTTATTGGTTGACTGGATCAAAAGTTAACTGATTTTGATTCCATTATTACCATAAGGAAATTGTATCCTTGTTGTTTTTATTAATCAGATGTGAACTTCTGAACTATGAAATTCTACCAATTTCCTATTTTTTTTCTTTAATCAAGTGAATCAAATTATGCTAATTGAAGAAATAAGACATGGGTTAAATGGAATGTGATAGAATTGAAGTTCCAGTTTAGGTTTCCCAATATGCTGTGAAGAAAACCAAGCACCTCCTAAGTATGTAAAAGAAATCAATGAATCAAATAGAAAAATTCTTTCAAATCTTAATACAGTTCTATTTTGAATTGAGACCATAACTTAAAATTCCTTTGATCTGAGTGTCATTTTACTTTCTTGAACATTTTGTTGTTTGCATTACTAAGAGTTGAAATTTCAACTAGTTACTGAGTGATTAGTGACTTTATTTGGGGGGTTAGAATTTTTTGGAGTGTTGTGTATGCTACTTATGAAATTTTTTGGATCTATTTGACTACTGTGCTGATGAAACTGAGTGTTTGGTGTGTTAAAACTAAGTACAAGGAGGTCGGGAATGCCATTCTATTTTACTCAATTTGCTTGCTCTTCAGGTTGCTAATTTGGATGATATAATACAAGAAAGAGGAGCTTGTGGTGTTGGGTTTATTGCTAATTTGGAAAATAAAGCATCACATCAGATAGTTAAGGATGCCCTTACGGCTCTTGGCTGTATGGAACATCGTGGTGGTTGTGGAGCAGACAATGATTCTGGTGATGGATCAGGATTGATGACTTCAATTCCATGGGATCTTTTTAACAACTGGGCTGACAAGCAAGGAATTGCGCCTTTTGATAAATTGCATACAGGTGTTGGGATGGTTTTCCTTCCTAAGGATGAGAACTTCATGAAAGAAGCCCAAAAAGGTGATTACAAAAAGAGGTTTGAGGCCAGTCAATTTTATGTTAATGTGAATTATTGTTGGTTATTTCCCTTTCAGTTTTACATAGATTATGCAATTTTATCTTTCACATGTGTATCCTTCTTTGATTTAGATCTTCTCTAATTTTTCACATTTAATTTGATTCAAGTGAATATTATCTGTTGTACTGTTAGTTTAATGACATGTTTCCTCTGGTTTTCTAGGAAGTATGCTTTCATTTCCTATCTATGTGTGATTCCTAATGTCCATCTCAACACATATATACTTTTATTAAGGCCTAACGGTCTCAGAAATCCTAATCTTTGCTAAGATTCAGTTTTATCTAGTTCTTTTAATTTTATCAATTTCCTTTTGCAAAACTTGCTTTCCAATCGATATCAAATTTGTCAAATAGCTGAAGGGAATGTACCTGGCTGTCTTGGGATTAAGAAATATATTTCTAGCAGACATGGTTGTAGAGTGTAATAAAATATTAATTTTTCTTATTAATGTGGCATTTTGGTAATTTATAGTTTACTTATTTTAATTAGAGAAAAAAAATCCTAAACTTCATGTCTTTTTTCAATTATACCCGGTGCTTTTGATTTTATTTCATATGCAATATTAGTTGAATAAATATACTATACTACAATCATTATATTTATTTTTAATTGCAACTAGTAGTCTATACCTACATAAGGAGAGATGATGATTACGGTTTTCTGTGAACAGCAGCTTGACACTTTTTTTCCCTTCTCTTTTTTATGTTTACAAATTTAACTTTCAAATATTACAATCTTTCCATTTACCTTTCAATTTTTATTGCACCATTTATTCTGCATTTAAAATTTATCATTATATATTCTGTAATCAACAATTACATTTATTTATTTTTTTTTCATTTTACTTCAATTATATGTTCTAATTACACTTGCATTATTTGAACTTTATTAATTTGATATTTTGTTATTAGGGGTTTATTTAATCTTAACTATTTTTATATAGATGGTTTAATAAACTTAAATAATAGTTTTCTGGATTTTTTTCATATTGAGTTTGAGAGTGGTATCTGGGATGGGATTGAATAGAGGCTTTTATAGATATGGAAGAGATTTTTAATAGAAGAAAAATTATTTTACTTAATTTAAGAAGAATTTTAAAAGTTAGAGGTTTCACGCAAGGATATTATCGTTAATTTATTAAATAAATTAGTTGTAACCCTAAATAAGATTGTGGTAAGAACAGAATCAGCCTCATTATTATTCAACTTAATACCATATAATATCCCATTTTTTAAATCGTGCTCCAAAATAATGAATTTATTACTTTGCATCCTAAATAATTTTGAGCAAATAAATTAAGATTCATTATTTATATTCTATGTCCATATTTAACCTCAGAGGTGCAAAATCAATTTAGGGTAATTTACTAAACAAATTGATTAGTATTATCAAATAATGTATTGTATCATATGATCATATTATAGATGTACTGATTATATTTGAGCAAAAACAAAAGTCAAAGTAAGATGATCAATGAATTTAGAAATAAAAAATTGAATAACAATATTAAAGGAATAAATCATATGCTTGTTGAGAAATATAATATTTTTATATTTGTAATTTAACAATGTTTTAGTAAATGATAATTTTAAATATTTTGAAATCGGATCATTAGCGGAGTTTTTCCAATATTTATTTGTTTATCTTTTTTATTTCTTGTTTGTTTTGTGTTCTTTCTGCATTTTATGAATATGGTTATAACAATAAACATATTGGATAGAATTGAAGAAAATATGTGAAGTTTAATAATTTCCCCTTGACCAAATCAAATTGATAAAAAGTGTTATAAACACAATATCATTAAAAAAAATATAAGATTTTGTTTCTCAATTCTCACACACACACACACACACACACAAGTTAGCAGAAAACACACACACACACAAGTTAGCAGAAAAATTTAATTTCACAGCAGCGTGCACCCTTCAACTTTGTGATAAACTTGACATTAATTTGAAAGTATATGGACAAAACTATTAAAATTACAAGAATTTTGATTCAATTGAAAATCCAAAAGAAGTTCAGGATATATGAGATCATCAGATGTTTTATTAATAAAACCTGGTACATAGAGCAATACTTCTTGGGGTCATAGCAAATTGTCTATATTATTAGAATGGGAGATTTTTTTTATTGATGTTTAATGAAGAGATTGGTACATATATATAGGAGAAATATACCCTAAGTTAGTACCTACTTAAATTCTACCTTATATATTTTCCTAATACTCATCAATTATGTAAGTTATACAAATTCTATCTTCTATCTATTTTGTTTCCTAATATATATCAAATACCTATATTCTGTAACGCACTCCAAGCTGGCCATAGATATTAAATATAATCAACATGAGCCCTATTCAAAGCTTTTGTAAAATATCTGTCAATTGCTCTCAAATCTTAACATGTGACTTTTTTCGCGACCAAAGTGGCAGTCAACTTCAACATGTTTGGTTTGCTCATGAAACAATAATTTGGTGAATCATTGGTAATATGATCATCATTGTCAATTCTATGTAGATAAAATTTGAACATTCTTGCTCCATTCCAAATAATTAGATCTATCCAACTTATGTTATGTGATCTTAATCATCACGGGATTCACATCAACTACAAATTTATTTTCGATCATTCAAAAAGAAATCAGCAACACAACCCCAACATAATCAAGCGAAAAAAAAAACTAACAGTCATAATAAATTCAAACATTGGTAGACCTTTCAAACTAGCGGGTACATTTGCTAAAACACCAAGAATGGACCAACCAAACACCAAGATTGGACCAACCAAGCACCAAGAATGGACCAATCAAACACATAACAAACCTAGAAATTCATCAGAGCAGAGGTGGCGATGCTAGAGAAGGAAGTTGGCGAGTTGGGCATGCAGGATGCACTAGAATGCTCTGATGCATGGGAGAGTGCCGGAAATTATTTGGTGTGGGTAGCTTACTCGCTCGAGCTCTAGGCTCAAAATTGCAACAAGAGGTCGGTTAGCAACCTAGGAAGTATCTGTGATGGGTGGTGACAAAAATGGTTGCCCTATCTGGGAGACCTAAAATTGTAGCAGTGTGTGTTAGAAGCTAAAACCTCAATAATCTTCAAAATTTGAACTCCTTAAGGCTATGATATCATGTTGTAAGAATGGGAGAGTTTTTATTGATGTTCAGTGAAGAGATTGATACAAATATATGTAGGGGAAATATACCCTAAATTAGTGACTTACTCAAATTCTACCTTCTATGTTTTTCTAATACACATCAACTATAGTTATAAAAATTCTATCTTCTATGTATTTGTTTTCTAATATATATATATATATATATATATATATATATATATATATCAAATACCTTTTTTTTTATAACAGTCTCAACCAGCCAAGTGTTGTGTCCATTATTGTTTGCCTATATATGAAAGTTTTGAAAAATGTTCTTCATCTGCACTCCTTAAAATGCAATTGTAAAGTAATACTTGTATTTTCTTTATTTTTGCAGCAAGTCGTTATTGCAGTGTAATATTTGTCTCTAATACTTGATCATATCTTCTGCATTCTAATTTTAGAATCTTATTTTTTTTTTGTAGTTGTTGTAAATATTTTTAAACAAGAAGGCCTTGAGGTGCTTGGATGGAGGCCTGTTCCTGTAAATAAGTCAGTAGTTGGTTATTATGCAAAAGAAACCATGCCCAACATACAACAGGTATTTGTTAGAGTTGTTAAGGAAGAGAAAGTTGATGACATTGAACGAGAATTTTACATCTGTCGGAAGCTTATTGAAAAGGCAGCAGCCTCAGAGAGTTGGGGTGATGATCTTTACATATGTTCTTTGTCCAATCAAACAATTGTTTATAAGGGAATGCTTCGATCTGAAGTTCTTGGATTGTTTTATTCTGACCTTCAGAGCAATATTTATAAATCACCTTTTGCAATTTATCATCGAAGGTATAGCACAAATACTAGTCCAAGATGGCCTCTTGCTCAACCAATGCGGTTTCTTGGTCACAATGGAGAGATCAATACCATACAGGTTATAAAGTAATACAACAGTAATCTGTGTTTGCCATTGTAAGTTGTGAGCAATCTCCTTATTTTGATTTTGAGATGTATATGCAGGGTAACTTAAACTGGATGCAATCTCGAGAGAGTTCATTGAAATCTCCTGTTTGGCATGGTCGTGAAAATGAAATACGTCCTTATGGTAATCCAAAGGCATCAGACTCGGCAAATCTGGATAGCACAGCTGAAGTATGAGCTGCCACTTCTATATTTCTTGGGGTTATTTTCATTTGTAGTTGCTTCAGGACATTTATTGGATTTTATATGTACATTTCATTAGCATGAGCATCATTATTACATGTTATCATCTGCTACAGAATAAAGGCTAATTTGTTGGCAAGAGTTGGGCCACAAATAAGCTTCCATGAATTTGAGTTGTTCGAAATTCCAACCTTTCTATGGATTCCATACTGTGGGCACTTTTTCTTAAATGTTTTCTTATATTCTGGAGTTATACACAACTTGATCAAATCAATTTGCGTGTCTGCTTGTAGACACAGTAAGATGAATAGTCGTTCGCTGAAAACCATTTATTTAATTTCCTACCGGAGTACACATAATAGAATCACTAGGATGGTATATGTGTTAGGGGTGCAAGCCACAACGAAGGAAGACATCTTGCTTGCTTTCAAAATTTATTACTTAGAATAGGATCAATGTGTATGATATAATTAATTGATTGCTTTTATGTGAATCCTTTTAGTTTGACTTATTTTTGTAAAATGTTCTTTTCAGTTGTTAATAAGAAGTGGTCGTACTCCTGAGGAGGCTTTAATGATCCTTGTCCCTGAGGCATATAAGAATCATCCGACCTTGATGATAAAGTATCCCGAGGTAATTTCTTGATAATACATTTAGAACTAATATTTTATCTTGGTGAATTTCTTAATATTTCTTTTAATCAGACAACTCTTTTCATTTATATATTTTCATTGCTGTTGAATTTCTTCTTTCTGAATTCTGAAGAGTAAAAAATAACCTATCATGTTATTACCATGGATCCTTTTTATTCTCTTAGCTCTATCAAATTGTATACCCTTAGCTATCATTTATTTTTCTTGTGTATATCTACACTTTTTTGGTTCTTTCTTTTGTTAAATTTATCTGATTGCTGCTCATTATTTTTGGTCCTTAGTTTCATGTAATAATGAAATTAATGTAATTATCGCTGGATTTAGTTAATGCAATGTAAATTTTTCAGAATTTCATTTGGCAATTACGTGTGGGGAATACTTAATCGATTTGTTCTTCTTAGGTTGTTGATTTTTATGACTATTACAAGGGTCAGATGGAAGCTTGGGATGGGCCTGCTTTGCTTTTATTCAGGTAACAGACCTGTCTTCTTCGAAGCTCGCAAGTTGAAAATACTGCTGCTTGTGTTATCTAGTCCAGTAAGGGACCATTTTTTAGGTTGTAAAGTTAGTTCTAATGACTGGTTCTTGTTGTCAGAATTTTTGAGTAGTGAAATTTGATAAAGAGGAGTTCATTGGTAGTAAACAACCACTTTTAAAAGTGCTGGGTGTGCTCAAACTCTAAAGACCTGTCCTTAAAACTTGAAGCCTATGTGCAAAGCACTTTACAGAATGGTTTATAACAGGAATGTCCAACAACTGCCTTGGAATAAGCGATAACATATTTTAGTGTTATCTCATTCTTGAGTCCTTTTTAAAATCTTTTAGATACATATGCATATATAACATAAAAATACACATACTTACAGGGGTTCTATCTAAGAGTATGTAATGGCCTAGAAGATCTAATCCATTGCAAAGAGTTATGTTGTTTAGTTATGTATTTGTTTTTCCTTGTCATTTTCCTTTCTCACTATTTCTATTTTATAAATGACACAGTGATGGAAAAACACTCGGTGCTTGTCTTGATCGGAATGGACTTCGTCCAGCTAGGTATTGGCGGACAGTAGACAATTTTGTTTATGTCGCATCCGAGGTGTGTTCTACATCCCTTTTGACCTGAATTACTTGTTAGTTATTAACTTATTTCAAAACATAGTGGATATTGGCACTCTTGCTGCTTTTTTTTATTCATCTTCATTGCTTGAAGGTCTGTGCTTATTTTGTGTTATATCATTTATTCCAACATTACATGAATTTTTGTTTATGATTAACATTCATAACATTGAACTTTTTGATGATTGGATCTGCCATGAGTTGGTTTATTGGAAGCCCAACTAAGCTTTGGATCATTTTTCAGTAGTTGGTTTTAGTAGGCCTTAAGTCAGCTTAGGTTTGTGTTACTGGTTGTATATAAATAAAATCCATGTTTATGGTGCTTGAACTTTTACTAAAATCATTTTTTATATATCCATGAAACAATTTTTGTTATGCTTGATCTTTCGCTGGAAACTACATTTGCACAAGTGAATATTGAAGCAACTCAATCTTTGGCTTTTTTCATTATTTATCAAATGTATTGAGATGTTGATGTCAAATTGGTTTCAAATAGAGATGAACAGAGAAAAAAGATCTATATAGGTGACTCAACTAGTTGAGATTAAGGCTTACCATTATTATTGAAAATATTATGATATGTTGTCTACCTCATCTTAAGAAGACATCTGACCTTGAGGAATGTATATATGCATTAGGTTTGTGACAACTTTTGAGAAGTTGCAATGTGTAGTGCCTTCTAATCAATATGATTGAGGATTGAAAGTAATATAATTGAACACATGACTCCAATTTTTTGGGTGGAACTTGAAATAATATGACTGAACACATAGCGCTGATTGTTATGCGTACAATGTATACAGTTATAAAGCTTGTGGAATGGAGGGGTAGGAATTGGTTCTCATTTAAGTTCCTGTAGAATAATTTAATTGTAGTACAGGAGCTTAAAAGTGACATGTCCCTTTGACTTTGTGCTTCCTCCATGATATACTCTGGAGGAATTATAATTTATATTGCAATATTATGTGTTTGATATGCATATGAAACTTCATGTCCCCATCCTCTCTTGTCATTTGCTTACACCTTTTAGATGTGTAATCATATTAGAGCAATTGGTGAATAGCTGGTGAACAAGCTCAGTAAAAGTTTTTGCTGTTTTATTGGTTTAAATGAACAATTGAAAAAAATTTTGGACTCAAAATTGCTAAATGAATGAACATTGACAAAGGTAAATTTGGCTCATTTGTGTTTGTTTAGAGACAAACTATCAAACGTATTTAGTAAATTGTTGCATTTAAGTTAGATTATGCGATTAGATTTTGAAACTCTCTAATATAAATACAATAAAAGCAAAATTGTGAACTTCACACTTCTTTCTTTATAATCTATCATATTTTTTAATTCTATCAGTTTTAACCTAAATTGTAATATTAGTAGCATATTCCAATTTAGCTACAGGAAAAAATGTGCATGTACACCCTTTGCATCTATATTAATAGCAAAAAAATAATATAATACCGTTTCATCCCTCCTCTGCTTGGAGTCTTGGGGCTTAGAAGCTTCCATATCGACATAATACAATATATAGTACATAAAATATTTTAAAATGATAAAATATGTAAAATTTTCTTGTAGGTTTGATTAGAGTAGTAAATTGATAGTTTTTAATTAAATAAGCTTGGACAATTTAAGACCAGTTTGAGCTCTCACAATTAAAAATTAGATGAACCAAGCCTGAACACCTTAATTCTTACCTCAACTTGTTACATTGCTAAATTGATGCTTTTGCCTTTCATATTACTCTTCTTGTACCTTAGGTAATAATCACAACATTTTGGTCCAGGTTGGTGTTCTTCCAATGGATGAATCAAAAGTAACAATGAAGGGCCGCCTAGGTCCAGGCATGATGATAGCTGTGGATTTGCTTGGTGGTCAGGTTGTGTAACATTTTCTTTTTGGTTTTTATTGATATCATTCTGAGGTAAATTGCATTGGAAGTAGTTATGGTGGTTCAAACAGAGGACTTTGTGACAATCTTTTATGTTCTACGAATTTTTAATCTTAGATTTTTATTTTCCCATGAAAAGATTGCTTTCTCAGGTTTTCATCTTCCATTTTTTGAAAATCAAATGAAGGACGTGCTGTCTTATTACTTCTTATAGTTGATATCCATGTTTGTTTTGAACAAAAAAAAAACCCTGTGTTGATTCCATTATATTATTATTGTTATTGTTGTTTTATTTATTATTTAATTATTATTGTTATTTTAATTTGGAAGAGTGCAGTTATGCTGCCCTTTTTTAGGTTTGTATACATGGGATTGGTGGGATAGTATATTTTGGACATATTATTTCAAAACAAACCAATTACTTCTCATTTTTATTAAGAAGCTGCCAAAAAGGGCCAAATGACATCCGTGTTGATCACTTTTATTTTTGATTGTCATAGTATATTTAGGTCAATGTATAGCGTGACAAAATGAGAGAACATCTTTTCACATTCCATCTCAAATATAACCAGTCACTTGTCATTCATAGGGAGATAACTCCGAAAAAAAAATCAAATAATATTGACGTGTGGATTATACTATTTGATAAGTTACTCATTTGGTCAGCATCACATTAGTTTGTTCTCCATTTTTTCTAACATTTCTGGTATTTCTACTAGGATGCTAATTGTGTTGTTGAACATAAATTCTGGGAGTATAACCATTTTCCATGTTCTGATGATTGGTGGCAGGCAGCATGTGTTTTCTCTTAGTTATGTGCTTAGTTATTGTTTGATAAACATTGAAATGTCCGTTACTTGTTTGGAGCTCTAGTTGTAGTTGAGCTTCAACATATCAAATGAGAATTTACAAGGTTGTGGATTCTTATTGTTATCTTTTTTTCCCTCAAAGAAGTTGCCATGTTATAAAGATTTTGGGGTTTGGATTTTTTATATTAATTTCTTACGGAATCAATTTGTAGGTTTATGAGAATACTGAAGTTAAAAAGCGGGTAGCTTTATCACATCCATATGGGAAATGGGTTAGTGAGAACCTACAATCTTTGAAACCTGAAAACTTCCTGTCAACAACAATTTTGGACAATGAAGCAACTTTACGACGCCAACAGTAAGTATATCTATTTCATTTGCTCTTTTGAAATACAACAATTATAGTAGGCATTGTTTGCCGGATAACATTTTTCTTTGGGACTTAATGAATAGGGCTAATGAGAAATTGTAGCATTGTTCATCTCATGTCATTGTTATTGGTTAGATCACGTGTGGTAAGTTTTTAGAAAGAAAAAAAGGAAGATAGAAAGGGAAGAGAAGGGGAGAGCTACAAAGACTACATTTTCGTTCACATCACATTCTCTTTTCTTTCCTCTCTTTTTAAAAACTTACCATTGTAGCGAATCCTATTTGGATTGTGGGTTTTAGTCATTCAGAATTGTATTGCATTAATAGTAACTAATTGTCAAGTGATAATCGTGTGGCCACATTTGAGGGGGAGTATACATAATGAAAGAGCACAATATAAATGGTTGAGTTGTAATATTGAATTGGCTAGTCATTTCGATGTGTAGAGCAATTCTTATTAAAATAAATTCAAGTATGATATTATTGTGTATATGAGAAAGAAGTTTAGGAAGAATTTTGGAGGGAAAAGTTACTTGTTAGTTGTAAGGTTTTGGTTGGGAAGTTTGTATAGCTGTTATTTTGTTAGACAGGGCAGTTATTATGTTATGAGAAGAAGTGTATTAGGGAAGCTCAAGAAGGCTGTAAACTCATTTTGAAGTAAATAAGAAAATAATATTGCTCTCTTCTACTCTTTCTCTACTCTGTTTTCTCTCCTCTATATCTCTCTCTCTTGAATCCTTTTCTCTCTACTCTTCTCTAATTTCTGTTCTCTTCTTTCTCAACTGTCTAAATTCACTGCAGTCGGGGCTTAATCCTAACGGATATGTACGACATTCTCTCCAAAGATTTAATGATGTAATACACACACACACACATGTGTATTCATTAAAGAGAAATATAAAAGGGCTTGATATTTATAAGTTGTCAAAATAAGATATGACTTATCTTTAATAAAACTGTTCACTTTTTTGTTGATATGCAATGTATGTTGGATGGTTGCTCAATATTTTTTTTTTTAAAATTATCATGTGCCAGGGCTTTTGGCTACTCCAGTGAGGATGTCCAAATGGTTATTGAAAGTATGGCTGCACAAGGGAAGGAGCCTACATTTTGCATGGGAGATGATATTCCATTAGCAATATTGTCTCAAAGACCGCATTTGCTCTACGATTATTTCAAACAACGATTTGCTCAGGTTTATTACAAAATTTTATTTTTTTCTTTTTTTTCCAACTTTGTTTTTTAAATATGCTAGTAACAACATTCAATATTTCATTTTGTTCAAACTTTGAACTTTTCTTTTACTTGAATTGTTTTTGGGATTATGACATAAGCAATGCATATGTGCGCTTTATGTTTCTTCGTTTTCTGCTTAAATCATTGCTAAATGCTATCTTTGCCCCTCATCCTCATAGTCATTTACCTGCCTGCACCATTTCCAAATATTTTTGCATTGATTGCACATATACATGCAACTTATTGTTTTGTGATATTCTTGGAAATGAAAATTTGTTAGATAAATTCTTATCAATATCCATCACTGATAAAAACATAAGATATGCATGAAAAATGAGACCTGAGTTATACTTTCTTTGTTTGTGCATGATTGAGTATGGTTATCTCTTACGATGTTGTGTAAGTTGCAATTTACATCTCTTCTAAAATCAAAAGGAAGTCAAGGCTATGCAGAGAAAGAAAGACCAGAGTCAGACTTTGCCTCTATTTGATTCTTGATACCTTAAAATTTGTCAGATTTGGGTGAAAGTTTGGGTGGAAGTCAAGGCTATGCTATATTTGTTAAGAAAGTTTCTGATGAACGATCTCTCCCTCAAGTTACTTCTCCTTATATTTAGGGTTTTTTTGAAAGTTTTTGTATGAACCAAATAGAATCCATTTCTAGAGGAATGTGTAACTTATTTATTTTTATTTTTATTATATTTGTTTTAAGAGTGATTAGCATTTTAATTCAAGACCCAAGCTAATTTCTAATGATTCTTCTTCTTAATGATGCTTATTGGATGTATAGGTTACAAATCCAGCTATTGACCCTCTTCGGGAAGGTTTAGTCATGTCCCTTGAAGTCAATATTGGCAAGCGTAGAAACATATTGGAAGTTGGACCTGAAAATGCTTTGCAGGTGTGCTTGTATTTACCTTTCTACATTATGGTGAATTTAGTGACACTTATTGTGCTTTTTTTGGAATGAACTTCCTTCATAGTTGTTGTGGTGTGAACCAAATTAAAATATTGTTGTCTTGAATCAGGTTATCTTATCTAGTCCTGTACTGAATGAAGGGGACCTAGAGTCATTGTTGAAGAATCCCTACATGAAACCTCAAGTTTTACCAACCTTTTTTGATATACGTAAAGGAGTTGAGGGCACTTTGGAAAAATCACTCATTAGGCTTTGTGAAGCTGCTGATGACGCTGTTCGAAATGGTTCCCAACTACTTGTTCTCTCAGATCGTTCTGATGAGCTGGTAACATTCTTTTGGTTTTGCTTTTATTATAATGCAAATTAAGTTGATATTGAATTGTTGATGGAATTTACTATGAGCTTAATTTGTTCATTATACACTTGTTCTTTCTTAGTCCTCATTGTTTTGCTTGACCATTTCAGAATTCTTTTTGTGTGTATATATAAATATGTATATATAAATATGTATATATATATACATGTAAAGGATAAAATACTTTCCATTAGTTGCACATTACTGATGATCAAGTGTCCGTTTAAGAATATTGTTGCAAAGGGAAATCCATTTGTGTAAATGTGTATGGAGGTAGGTAGAGATGGGGCTTTGCTTCCATGTTTTTAATTGCATTGCCATCTCGAACAGATGAAAGTTGAATGTAAGGTTTAGTTAATTAGAATATTGAATTCCGTATTACTTTGGGGCCTGCAATATTGAATATTGAATGTTAGGTTTAGTTACGCCTGCAATATTTGGGGGCCTATAAATAATGGGGTAACGGGTAGCAGCAGGCCTCCTAAATCCCATTACATAACGGCTGTTACGTTATGTAATGGCTGTTATTTAATTCCATGGTTTGTACATGCACCTGGAGGTATATATTGCTTTCTAATGTAGCTTATGACTACTACTTTGATCTTCTCTTCTTTTGAGGATTTTACAATTGGGCTATCTACCTTGACACTATTCTACTCATTATCTCCTAGCTGTACAAGCATGGTTTTTTTTTGGAAAATTGGTACTTTTGATGCTTAATGATATCCTTTTTTTCCTCCCTCAGGAGCCCACTCGGCCTGCAATTCCAATTCTTCTTGCTGTTGGTGCTGTTCATCAGCATCTTATTCAAAATGGCTTGCGAATGTCAACTTCCATCGTAGCAGACACTGCTCAGTGCTTCAGCACTCATCAATTTGCTTGTTTGATTGGATATGGTGCAAGGTTATGTTCCCTTAAAGTGGAAGCTCTTGAATTTTCTATTTGCATTTTTATATTTTGATATTCTTTTTTATGTTAAAGGATGGTGGATAAAGCTTTTGTCAAAATTATTTAGAGGTCTATGTTATGAACTTATGATACCTGATGCTAATTTCCTACAGTGTTTTAATTTTATGTTAAAAATCAACTTTTGTGTTCTGCTCTTTGTTGGTGACATATTGTTATTTAAGATAACTTTGCTGCTGGAATTGATGATATGTTCTCTTAATTCACGTGATATGATCCTGAGAAAATCATGTAATTTGATTAGCAAAATATTAACTTAATCAGTGACTAGATTATGCTTGTATTGAGACGTAATTTTTTGGATGCCATATAAATCTTTTATTTTCCATTATAAATATGGACTCTTATTTATTATGTAATTGTCATAAGTGAATAAAATGCAACTCTTTGAGATTTTGTGTCTTCGAACGTAAAATTTCTATAGCGGAATCATTTAAATGCTTTTCTTGTGATTTTCTCCTATCTTTTCTATCATTCTAAATTTCAATGTGGTATTCTCCGTTTTTTTCATTTTAGCCTTGAGTTCAAGTTCTAAAGCTATTGTTTCAGATTCTTTCCTCTTCGTTTAAGCCTTGGGTTTGAATCCCAAATTAATCTTCCTCTACATGGTAGCTAGCTTTTATTTTTATTTAGTTATGTATTAAGCTTGATGTTGGATTAACAACTTCAGCAAAAATCTCGTCATGGGAGAATTTTAGAATCAATGAGATTTTCCCTTAGTTCATGAGATATGATTATGGGAAAATCATGTGATTGTTTAGCAAAATCATTAGCTTACTCATTGACTTCATTAATGCTTGCATTAAGGAGTTATTTATGGGAGAAGTATAAATCTTGTATCTTCTATCATAAAAATGTGTGAATAACACTAGTGAGTGAAATGCAACTCTTTGAGGTTTTTTGGTCTGCATAATTAAGCTCTTTATAGTCAAACCACGTAAATTCTTCTACATATTCTCCAAAACTATCATTCTAAAGTTCAAAGTTTGCCTTATCTAAAGGTTCTGAGTTCATCTTCATAAACTTTAATGCTACATGCCTTGCTGCAGTTTTCCCCTTTGCTTTGGATTAATGGATGGTTAGTGTTCGTATTTTGCCTGTGTTTGTCATCCACAATAGACTGAAATCTGATTGCTAAAAATAATGTTTCAGTGCTGTATGTCCATACCTGGCATTGGAAACATGCCGGCAGTGGCGGCTGAGTAGTAAAACTGTGAATTTAATGAGGAATGGAAAGATGCCTACTGTAACAATTGAACAGGCTCAAAAGAACTTTTGCAAGGTTAGTATACTGTAAGACAAGAAGTATCATTAATTCTTTTGCCCCCAGATTTCTTTTCTATTCTTGTTATGGTTTTATGCTTGTTTGAGTGGTAATCATTCTCGAAAGATTGAATATTTGTCTCCTCTATAAGGAATTTGAACTTAATGGAAAAGTAAATATGGAATAACCATATGTATTGGTTAATTTAGGTTTTAAAATTTTCTAATAATGATGTTTAGCAAAAGGGAAAAGATTGCAAAAAACAGAACTGTAATTTGACCTTAGTTTTTGTGTTAGATTTTTGTAGAGGTCTAAGCCTGAAATATTTTTGATGACTTTATAAAGGCTTAGCCAAGTTTGGCAGGGAGAATTCTAACCAAAGAATTAGAGCTATTATTCATCCCAAAACTTTAGAAAACAAGAAAAAGGAGCAAACATAAATTTGATTTGCTAGTAACATAACATGAAACTTTTTCCTTTTTGGGGAAGTTATAAGTTCACTGCTAATTTGGTAGAGGCTGTCATGCATGGAATTTCTGTGTCTTCCCAATGAAAGACAAAAGTCGGGAATTGCTTGTAACCTAAAACATGCTTTAATTGGCTTAAAGAATTAAATCATGGTTGCAGTTTTGTATGTGTACTGGCCTTTCACTGCTGCAACATGACAGCCGTGGTCTGTTGCTACTGCCTCCTCCTCTTCCTCCTCTTTTCTTTTTTCTTTTTTAATTATTTTTTTAGCAATTGCAAAATGCAGCAAGTAAATAGAGATATTGAAAAAGTTCCCTAAATGAAGAGATGCAACTAACTAATAAGCATGAATACTTCAAATAAAGACATTGAATCCATAATAGGTATTTTGTTATTAGCAATCAACTTAAGTAATTAGTGTAAAACAAATAGAGAGTATCTAACCTGATTGCCCACCAAAAATAGTGTCTGATAGCAGAATTGAGGGCTGGGGTCCATCAAACCAAAAATCCCTAAAAGTTTACTATAGGAAGAACCTAAAAAAAGACAAAAGTGGGACAGGTGTAAGCAGAAGGTAAATTAATGAATATGTCCAAGAATAGAAGAATCCGGACACAGGACAACTGGAATGATGAGCTGGGAGGGAAATGATTAGTTAGTTATTATGTTTGCTAAAATTCAGGAAGCGTATTGCTTGTGTATAAATAAGACAAATTTTGCAGAGGAAAAGGGGGGATATTTTTCTGAGATGAAGACGGTTTTTCTGTGACTAGCTTGAGCTAGAGTCTGAGACTTTTTCTTCATTGAAACTCTAGTTGCTGTATGGTGAAAGGCAATTCTGCCATTTTAATCCAACTCTTCTCTTAACTTCTAACCTTTTGTTCCTATTATTAAATTGTCTTTTGTTCCTAACTCTATCAGTGTCTAATGGGGTCTTCAGTGTCTTGGCTTCATTTTTTTTTGCTTTATTACAAAGTATATCAAGCTAAAATTTCTGGTAAGCAAAAATTCTGAGGGATTTAGGTTGAATATGGATAAAAAGATGTAAAAAATGGTGGCTGTAGAAGTGGGGAATGAAAGCTAGATAAGGCAGCACAAAAAAAAAAAAAAAGCAGCTCCATTTATACTGGTAAAGTGGCATCTAGAATCTGTTGAATAACATTATAAACAATATTTGAGACCATGATTCAATGTCTAATAAATGACAATTCTTTAGCGTCTCTGTTATTTGTTAAAGTTCACTATCAAGTACTTTTATGCAGTTTTTTATTCATTTATTAATAAGTTTGAGCTTTAGAGGCTACATGAACCGCATGAATTCAACATTCTTTGATTGTAGCCCTCTTGTTTTGCTGATGGTTATTGATGTAATGAACATAGAGTTATTTGAGATGATATGTTCACTAGGATAATCGTCTATTAGTATTTGCGAGATACCCTTTTACACCCAATTATGAAAAGTTTGATAGTGTTGGGACTTGATAAACATGTTACCTTTTCCTAAAATGTCATTGAAACTTTGCATCAACATTATTATATCTGGTGTTTCTGATTGTCGTTTATTATTCCAGGCGGTTAAATCTGGTCTTCTGAAGATCCTCTCTAAGATGGGTATCTCATTGCTTTCAAGGTAGAATATAAGTTTCATTTTCTCTTAATCTTTTCTTCACTTTCTTGGTCACTCATTTAGAGATATGTTTCCAAATGCTGACTTGTTTGTTTTCTGTATTTAGTTACTGTGGTGCCCAAATATTTGAGATTTATGGATTAGGAAAGGAGGTTGTTGATCTAGCATTTTGTGGGAGTGTGTCAAAGATTGATGGAGCAACTTTTGATGAGGTAGGGAAAACAAGGAATTATTTTCATGTCTTGAGAATATATATTATCACTACAGTAATATTACGATGTGCCAAATTTTGCGCATTTAATCATATCTTAAGTAGTTGATCACGGGGTCTTTAAGATTGCATGAAAATTGTTGCCCTTTCTTTCTCCTTTATTTTCATTTCCCAATTAAAGAATCTATTCGTCAAGTTATGCTAAGAGTCATTGTTAATATGTGTGACCAAGTCATAGTTGTTGACTATAAGACTAGGTCCTAGAATTGAGTCCTAAGTTAGATATGTTTCCTAGTTTAGTTGTTTATTTTTTCAAGGATTCCTCTTGTATAAATACACATATAGATCTAAATAAAACTTCACATTCTCAAAAATCTTCATGGTATCAAAGCTCGTGCCGACTTAAGGAGATCAGAGTTTTTTCTCTCTCCGGCATTTTTTCGGGCCATAGTTCGGTTGCCTTACGCGACCTTATTTTTCCGTCACCGCTCAACCAGAAGAAGACCAATTCACCGGCGACCGTCTCCGTGAAATTTCACAGCTAAACAACAATGCTCGTGGTCCCACGAGCTGCCACAAACTTCTAACGCCTCGTCCACGCGCCGGTGAGTGCAAGCGCGTGAGCTGCTGTCCGATCACTGGTTGTTGATTTTTTATGACCAATTGACTCACCTCTTCATCCCGCCTTCGGCTACCTATGTCTGATCACCGATCATTGAATTTTTTTCCCGACCGTTCAACTTGCCTCTTTGTCCCAACTTCGACTATATGATCAGTTGCTGTTGATTCGTCACTACCAAGTTATTGTTTCCTTTCTTCTTGGGTCAATCTGTTATTTCCTGTCTCTGTTGCTATGGGGACACCGACAAACATCCAAGATGCTAAATCAGAGACAATTAACATACCTTCAAATTAGTTCCATTAAACTTGATGGTAGTGATAGTTATTTAGCCTGGTCTAGGCCAACTTTGTTATTTATCAAAGCCCGTCGATTGCAAGGATATATTAATGGAGAGAAGATCAAACCAGCTGTTTCTACCACTGCATTCAATCAATAGGATTCTGAAAATTCCCTTGTTATGTCCTGGCTGATCATTCCATGCAGCCTCAAATCTCCAAACAATATTTGTTGTTGGATATTATTGAAAAAAATTGGAAAGCTGCAACTCTTATCTACTCACGCATGGGTAATAATGCTCAAGTTTTTGAAATTCGCAATAAAATCCATGGCACAAAGCAAGTTGAGCTGACACTTTCTCAATATTATTCTAAATTGAGTGGATTGTGATAGGAATTGGATTATTATCAGGACTTCCAAGTGGATTATACTAGCGATGCAGTGAAGTTTCATCAGCTTGTACAGAAGGAGCGAATCTATGATTTTTTGGCCGGATTGAACAGTGAATTTGACCAGATAAGGATGCAAGTCCTCGGTACCTCACCTTTTCCATCTATTGAGCAAGCTTATGTGCTTGTACAGTAGGAAGAAAGCAGGAGGAGTGTTATGCTTTATTCATCACCAGTTGAGAAATCCAGGTTGATTGCATCTACTACTCTTGAGCAATCTAAGGCTCCTGGTTCTAATAAGGATCACCTGCACTGTGATCATTGTGGGAAGCCTTGACATACTAGAGAGACTTGTTGGAAGCTCCATGGTCGACCTTCTCGTGGTCGTGGGAAGAAAAATAACTCTTTCAAAGCTCAAGCTCACTTATCAGAGACAGTGGAGAACAACACAATATTAGAAATCACTTTTTCACCTATCGAGATCCAGAATATCAAGTGACTCCTGTCTCAAATTGATTCGACAAGTGCCACCTCAAATCTTATGCATTCAGGTAATGCATTTACTGCTCATTTTGATTCATGGATAATTGATTCTGGTGCGAATAGACACATGACAAGCAATTCTCAAAGCTTTTGTGATTACTCCCCATGTCTAAACCAGAAACTTTGCGAACAGCTGATGGTTTGTTAACACCTGTGTATAAGACATGTTCTATTACTTGTGCTCCCAACCTTAACTTATCCTCTGTGCTTCATGTTCCTAAATTCCCTATTAACCTCTTATATTTTAGTGCTATTACCAAAGCACTCCAGTGTAAGATTGAGTTTTTCCCTGATCATTGTGTTTTTCAGGATCTTCACACAGGGAAGCGGATTGGAACTGGCAGACTGCATGATGGCTTATACCTAGTAGATGGGAATCGAGGTGTTCCATGTCAAGCCTTTTTTGGAAGAAATAAGGATGTTAACCAAGAAATAATTCAGTTGCATAGACGGTTAGGACATCCATCCTTTTATGTCTTAGAAAAACTTTATCCTGATTTGTTCTCGGATGTTAAGTTTGATTCCGTTTTTTGTGACGCTTGTGAGTATGCTAAACATACCCGAACTTCTTTACCTTCTAGTAATAATAAAAACATCATTCCTTTCATGCTCATTCATTTTGATGTTTGGAGACCAACTCAAACTACTTCATTATCTGATTGTTGGTGGTTTGTCACTTTTATTGACTGTTGCACTAGAATGACATGGATATATTTGATAAAAGCAAAAAGTTAAGTTTTCTCTTGCTTTCAGTCATTTCATAAAATGATTTTGTACTCAATTTAATGCTAAGGTAAAGATATTGAGAACTGATAATGGCACAAAATACATGGATAGCAGATTTGGTTCTTATTTGGAGAATTAT
>CAOGCB010205947.1:0-12124 GCA_948266635.1 Cnidoscolus chayamansa | reverse complement strand
CCTGTTGCTGATGCTTTCACACAAAACCAAAAGTCTCAAAATTATTGTTTGGCTGGTGTCAAAGTAAGGGAAAGTGAGAGAAAATGAGCGGAACCATAAAGAAGGTGACAGATGTCGCTTTTAAAGCATCAAAAACCATTGATTGGGATGGGATGGCGAAGCTTCTCGTCTCCGACGAGGCTCGCAAGGAGTTCTCCACCCTTCGTCGTGCTTTCGATGAGGTTAATTCCGCTCTTCAGACCAAATTCAGCCAGGTTTCGGTTCTCCCTCTTTATTAGTTTGCTTTTTTTGGTCTATAATTAGTTGATTCTCGGTTTTGATTTTTAGGGAGTGTTCCACCATTATTTTGGATAGGAATATTGGATCTGATATCGTTCCAAAATTACTTTTGCCACTCATATGAAATTTTGTTGCTTTATTTTGTGGGCAGTTGTGAAATGCGATTGTCTCTTTGGATACATTCTTGTTTGAGGATTTAAGTTTCCTTTTTTCTGCACTGTTTATTTTATGGATCAGTTATTGTTGATTTCATTTGTGTTGCACTTCGATTTGATTTTGGTTTGTACTTTTGTTTGTCTTGATGGAATGGGACCCAGTTTAGATACTGAAGTTTACTTTTTTTGCCAATGAAATAGTGGCAGCCTATATTTGCTTTGGTTGGTACCGCAAATTCGGGAAATGGGATTTCTTTCACACTTGGTGGGATTTTTTTGTGCAATTTGGTTGAGGGTAATGTACTGTTCGGTCGATGAGAAAAATTAAAAGGCTGAGTTGAAAGAATTGACATATTTTCTATCATAGCATAAATTGTTAATATTTGATGCAATTTTTCCTGCTTGAAATAACTTTGGATAGTGTTCATGCATTGAAGGAGCACAATTTTCAAATAATTTGACCTGAAAAGAATATGTAGGAATATTTTTCTATATATGTCTCTGTACATAAGTTGTTTCTGATGTTTATTTTTAGTACTTTGTTACAGTGGAAATGTTTTCATATAGCGGTAGAACCGTTACCTATGGATTGATACTATGAATGAGATCCATTTAGTTGATATTACGTGACATTAATATGAAAAAACCATTTATATGTAGCCTTATCTTTCAAAGATAGCTTTCTAAAAGTCAGTTGTCTTTGCTAGTGCTTTCATCTTCCTAGTTCACTTATCTATTGATCTTTGGTATTCTTGTCTGGTTATCGATCATCTATATGTGCAGGAACCTGAACCTGTTGACTGGGAATATTACAGGAAATCAATTGGCTCACGCTTGGTGGATATGTACAAAGAGGCTTATGACAGTATGTATTGTGTTCCCTCATGTTTTAGTCTAGAGTTGATGAAATTCACCATTTTACACCTTAGATGTCTTTATCCTAACCTGCCAACTGAGAGTTTATCTAGTGTCGTGCTATTTCTTGAAGTTGATTATTTGACTTCAATGTTCTTCTTTTTATCAGATAAACAATCTAAAATGGGAATGGGGAACACTTATCACTCGGGTTTATAATTGCTAGTAATAAACTGGCATCAATTTAAACACTGTTATCAATTTGGAGATACATCAAATGACACAAATAATGAAATATTCTAGCATATATATTTCGGTTGTATTCTTGTAAATTTAATTATATTCACTAGTAGATTATGTTTCTGTTACGTATAGCAGAAGAAGGAAGAGAAAACAGCAACTTTCTTGTGACAGTATCTTGATTCATGGTACAGTTTTTTGCTTCAATGCAGATAACCTGAAAAACTGTGAACTGTGGATTTGTTTGTTACACTAATACAAATTTGTGGAGCTTTTGTCATGTGGCCTTTTAGCTCTATAATATTTTGAAGTTTTGTGAACCATGATTCTTAATTTAGTGCTGTAGGTTTTCTTTCTTCAAAAGAAGTTCCCTAAGCTGTATTATTTTCTTGATGCTTACTGAGGTTATTATTGAGAGAATACTCTGCATTCTCATTTCCCTGCCATTAAAACTCTTGCCAAATGCTCTTTCTAAAGCAAATGTGATTCTTTCACAAAATAATTTTAGTTTAAGGTTTCTTTTGCCGAATTCTTTTAGTTTTAAGCATCCTCATTCCTCAATACTAATTTTCTTTCTTGTGAGTGAAACTAAATATACCTGAAATTTAGGACAGAATGTTTTAGGTGTTCAGTTCCAGTTGAACTTTATGTTTAGCAAATATCAACTCATTATATAAATTCAGGTGGATGAGCTGGTGGGAGTGAGTAAATATTCACTGCTCTACTTGCTCATTACATTGCATTACATTTGCATACTTCTCTCATGCTTCTAGCTTTATTCATGGTCTTGTAAATCTTTTGAATTGACTGCTGATCTACCTAACTTGAAGGGTCTATTTGCAATTCTTTTTTGTGTTTGCTTTTGAGAGAAGCGCCCAATTGCATGTTTGATTAAAAACAACTAAAATTTTCTTTTAAGGTTATTATATTTTTGCTTCATGTAAAAGCATCTGAATTTTTTCTCTTCTTTTGTTGGTTTAAAATTCAATGCCAAATGTATTTTCTGTTAAAGAAAAAAAAAGATAGTTTCTCCTGTTTGCATAACCAAATCATTTGAAGACCTAGTGAGCATTTTCGATAGACTAAGCTTATGATATCTTTATTTCTTAGTTTTTTCTTTTTGCATAACCAATTCATTTGAAGTCCTAGTGAGCATTTTTCATTTGAAGTCCACCAACTTGCAGATTTGCACTGCAAGTATAAAAATACCGCACTAATGAAAATGTCAGTCATAGCCTTGCTTGAAATGATCCTTGTACTGCTGGGCAAATCTGCAAGGCATCTTTTTAAGAAATGTCTGTCAGATGGCTGTAATAGTTTGGTTTTTTCCCTGTAACATCAAGTGACTAATTAGAGCATTATTTTTACTATCTGAATGAATTTTTTCTTGAGCCCATTATTCTATTTTCTCTTGCAGGCATAGAGATCCCCAAATATGTGGACACAGTTACTCCACAATACAAGCCTAAATTTGATGCATTGGTGAGAGTCAACATCCAGTTCTAATTGTCATATGCCAGCTTGATTCTCTCTCATAATCTACTTTTGTTTGGCCGTAGTTGGTGGAACTGAAAGAAGCAGAGGAGAAATCCGTGAAGGAATCGGAACGTTTAGAGAAAGAAATTGTAGAAGTACAAGAGTTGAAGGTAAAGAAAAATAATGTTATTATTATTATTATTGTTGTTTCTTAACTTGATATTTTCGGCTTTTGGTTTTAACATGTCGTGATCTATTTGAACAGAGAAAGCTCAGCACCATGACTGCTGATGAATACTTTGCAAAGCATCCTGAGTTGAAGAAGAAGTTTGATGATGAGATCCGTAATGATTATTGGGGTTATTGACCATATTGGCCATACATGGCATCAAATCAAACCTGTCTAAAACTATTAACTCAACGTGTTCCTGTTCTTTCCATAATAATTACCAACAAATTGATTGTTTGTAATTTGGTTGTTCGGAGTTGTAGAATTTGAGCTTCATTGGCGTCCATGCCAAATGTCGGATTTTCCATCTCAACCAGAGTTAAATTTGCAGGGTTGATGTTTTTGTTCAATCACAGCATCAATAATCAATATTTTTTAGCTGCTCTCTCTCTCTGCCTTTTCTTTGACTTGCCCCTTGGATTCGTGTTCTTGCTGGAGACTCTTATCATATGCGATCATTAGCCAAATAATTCGGATTGATCAATCCCATATCAATCTAATAGAAATTGTTTATTTTTATGTTATTTATGGTGATCATAACTATAATTTAATTATATAATATCTATGTATGTATATGTATATATAACAATTATAAATTTTAATAATATACTTTTTAATGATAGGGTTGGGTTTAAAAATCAATCTTAAGCCTCAAATAAGATGAATGCGAACCTGTTACCAGTCGTGAGGAGGTCGGCCAAATGCTTGTAAGTCTGCATGATAATTAAAATCTGACTTCACAAGTAGAAGCAAAATATTTCAATGTGGATCATCACAAACAAGGCAAAGCCTTTCTCAAAATACCATGCATATAATACGAAGGACTTGTACTCCTGAAAGCGATGTACAATGAAATTACCAGATTTAAGAAAAGAATAGAATTAACTGCACATGAAATGTACACAAATTAAATAGATACAAGATTCAGCAAAAGCAAAAAGAAAAATGTGCAGCCATTCCTAATAGACCAGTAAAATCTTGAAACAATAAACTGACTGAAAAATACAGTGTCTTAGCTGTGGGATTTTGGGGAAGGTGGTGGTAAAGACTTCTTGACTGATGATATGTGTGTATATGCAGCTGAAAATTCGGAAAAGGGTACAAAACTTTCCTGCAGCATTCACAAAACAAAAACCTGGAGGCTTCAGCCGTAAAATATTTTTTTAAGTTTTCATAAAGGCTAATCCATAACTAGTCAACTTCTTCTAAAACAGATGATCACTTCATGTCTCCTCATTTTTGTCCATGGCTTTCCTTGCTAGCTCATAACCAGCAAAATTCATGGCACCTAAAGGAGCAATCCAGAAAAACCTTGGTACTGCTCCTTTAAATAGGCCGAGGGGTCCCTCATGACGAAGTATAGAGAAGGCTACCATTGTCATCGGTAAGGATCTCCCTCGTGCAGTCATCATTCTAGTTTTCATCACATCAAACGGGGTAGTGACTACAGCAGCTAGCCCTCCAGATAAGGCCCCAACCACAATTGTTTCCCAAGGTTCTAGCTCCCGTCGTAGCAGTTGTTGAGCAAACTAGAAGAAGCAAAACAATTCTTCATTATATAGTTAGAAGGAAGTACACAGGAAAATGGTAACAGAAATAATTCTAGGAAGTTGATAATTTGATATGATGGAAAACAAGACAGTGGTGAAATTCTTATCAGATTACCGCCTTAAATGATTGTTAGCCAGGTTGTTGAACTGAAATTTACTTGATGAGTAGCTAATAGATTATAAGAAGAAAACATCTGATTGAATAAATTGATAAAACTTTCATGATTGCACACACAAATCTCCTCACCTTTTTGGATTCAGCATACAGTCCCATGCCAGCAACATAAAATGGGACCTCACGGCAAAGTGTAGCACCAGTACCACGAAAAAATCCCTTCAGACCATCTTGTTGCCAAGTACCAACGATAGCCTGCCCTACATTGTCGAAAAGACCTGCCTGCAAGCGCTGCTTCAATACCTCACATGGTATCCTGACTGCTGTACCCAAAAATGTGCTGCAGAAAGATGCTATAGATTGAACCTGAAAGTAACCAAAAATGAATATTTGACTGTCAGAGTCCTTCAATCCAACATAAACATATAGGATACTCTAATAGGACTAATAAATGACAACAACCAAGACAAAAAAATCCTTCTCCTTTGTCAAGGTTACAACATTGAAGCAACTACAATAGTTCCTTCAGTCGAATCTCATTTACTGTCTTCATGTGTGCATGGATATCCAGGTGCATCCAAATATGCATGTTGCGCATGCATATGAACACAAATATTAGTAGTTTCACAGCAATAACTGGCTAATTGCACTACCAATACTACATCTGCAATTGGAATTGGCATGTAGTCGCCTCTCCCTCAGGACAGCAAAATTTTCATGCTTAATGAAATAGTAGAGATTGCATAGTATACAATCAAAGTGTGCAAGAATTGAAGTAAATGCTTGCATACTTATCCACCTTTCCTCCTTAAAATAGATGCCTCGATACAATTGCTTACAAACAAGTTAACAATGAAAATATGAACACTTTATACAATTAAATTTGGGTGCTGGGTGAGAGAAAGAGGTAGAACACCTATGTAATTGTTATGCACAGGTGGCAGCAGCAACAACAGGAGCAGGGATAATAAAACAATAAACTTGGCTGAGTAGATCTATCAAACATAAATGAGAACAGGAACAGAAAAAACAGTAGAATCATCAAATATTTAATGCTCAAGCATAATCAATAGACAGTTGAAACCATCACAGTAAAAGACGAATACCAGTTTCACGAGATTTTATTTGCATTATCAAACATCATATAAGAGTCCAGAGAAAAAGAGAGAGATGTTGCATGTGTATTTTATGGGTAATTCAACAAAATAGCATACTAATAAACATTACCTGTAAGTCTGGGAGTGTAGGAGCTACATTTATGAGGACAAGTTTACTAGCTTCAAATATCCCAGTCCGCAGGCCATGGCTGCAATATTGATACAAAATATGTCAGCCAGATAGAGAAGTGGTTTACCATTCAAAGAGAAGGTGTAAAGGATACATAAGGACCTTGAAAATTGTCCAAGAATTGCAGGGATCGAACCCCTGTATAATCCCTTAACTCCAATCTCTGGAAGCTTTGAAATGATTTCAGGAAAAGTAAGGGTTGAAGCTTGCACCCGAGTCTAACAGACCATAGACCATGAAAATAATCATGAGAAGACATCAGTAATATTTGAAAAACTAAATACATCTCTTTTCTATTGCATTACTGCATATAATAATCCTTTAACAGTTAATAGGCATGCTACAGTTTTACTTCACACTTGCGCACTCCAATATATTAAATATCAAATTTATATTTTGAACTTCCATCCTAAACCTTTTGAAAGATCAGCTATTCAAATACAAGGTTAGCCATATGGGAAGACCACAGCCAGAAAAGTAGTGCGGACTTTAATATGGAAAAGCCAGAAAAAGGCCACACTCAGCATTCTTTTTTCCGTCAGGAAAAGGGAGAAGCAAATAAAAGAATATAGCATATTTGTGAAGAACTTAAAACCAATATCTCTGAATGTTCTCTATTAAGCATTATTTAACCCATAGTTGTAAAAGGTTAATGTTTTAGGTTCACAAGCTATGCCTAAATGCAAGGTATACATTAATTAAAACATGTATAAAATAGTTATGTTATAATAATACAAAAAACATTATGAATACATAAAAAAAACTCCACAAACACTATAACTAGTTCAACTTAGATAACCCACTAGAGTGCAAGGAAATTACAAATGCACAAGCTTTGCCAAATCTAGATTAGTTTGACAAAAGCCATGTGCATGCAAGAGTGCAGAAGGTTGGCAACCACCAGCCATCCGATGTCTGGCAAAATTTCAAGGAAAGAGAATATGAGAGGAGAATAGAGAAGGAAATCCTTTTATTTATTTTCCATTGCTGTTTGGATAAAAGGAAATAAGAAAAAGAAAAGTAAAGATAATTATATCTTCTCTCATTTGGGAAGCTAAAAATATGAGGGAAAAGAAAATATCATTTTTAATTACTATTTATCCTTTTACAAATTCAAATTTGAATTATATATGGATATAATTGTAATATAGTTTACATAGAATAATTTCTCTTTATTTTATTTTTCATCCTCGTTTTCCTTCTCTTCGTGCTTGCTGTTAGTCCAAACATAGGGTTAGCACTTAGTATAGTTGAAAAGAACTCAATGCTCGTTCTTCATTCATTTCCTCTAAATCTGTCCATTTCCCATTCGTCATTTATCATTTACAAACAAGATAACAAAATTTCAATTTGTAATTAGACCCACCCAATAAAATGGTGATATTAACCTAATAAAGAGTTGAACCTATACAATTGTACCATTTTATCAACACAACACAATCACATTAGGCATAAAGTCAAAGCATAATAATGCAACCAAAGAAAAAACCAACTAATAAAGAGAGGAAAAAAGGTAACTTGGCACCTAAGATGCATGCCAATGCAACCCCCTTTAAATGCAGGTGCCCACATGCCTAGGCATGCATCCCTGGAAGAAGCCTGGCCTAAGACCATTAGAGGCAAGGCCCATTTTTGGCATTTATGATTTAACCAATTAAAGGACAAAAAAAAATTAATTACATGGTCATGACAAAGAATAGATTTCTGGCATGAGAGTTTCCTATACTATAGTGCAACTTGAAAACAAGGGAATGAAACAGTAATATGATTTACTACACTATATACATAAACAGATTCAGGTGATTGTAACAAGAGTCTGACGATATGTCCAAGTGAAGAACATAAATTTTTGGTGCCCATAATTGGCCATTGACAAAAATCTGAAATAGAAGGAAATTGAAAAGCAGTACAAAAGAGGTAGGTCCACCAAAGCAGGATTTCATCACAGTTTTATGACAACTTTCTCCATAAAAGGTGCAAAAAGCTAAGCTATTAAGCTAAAGCTAAGTTTTAGCCTTGATAAAGTAGCTGCTCTTGCAGATGATACAAGTAGAGAATCACTTTTGGCCCTAGTGTTATTTTTGTGACATGAGGTATCTCATGTAAAAATACTAGGACATGATTACACGTTCTGAAGAAGAAGAGCTTACCTTTATTGTATCAACAGGATGCAATAGAGAACAAGAAAGTGCACATGATAGGCCCCCAGCCAATGCTGATCTTAGAACACTTCCAGCTGGAATGTCCACAGGTGGTGCAACAGCAACAACTGTTGCAGCTTCAAACCATATGCTTCTGTATGCATTAGAAGAAGCCACCATCAGTAAAATGCATTCAATCAATCAATCAATCAATCAGGTAAGCTCGATACTAAACACAGATTGGACAGCAAAGAAGGAAAGGGGGCAAAAATTTTGGCTGGAGACAACACGGTGTTGATAGCCATATCATGCATGCACAGCAAAAAGTTTTTCTTCCGCAATCTGATGGCAAGTTTCACATTCTATTAACTTTGTAATGATTACTAAATATAGGTTAACTGTTATTATCCACTGCATCAAGTAATGAATATAAACAATTTGGCTGACTGAATCAGACAACACCTTCTTGAATATACAAGTCAAACCATATATTTAAGCACCTCTTCACACTTCTACTAGTATGAAATGCATAACAAAAATGTCTTTTTTCTTCTGTTAAGCATCCATCAAAACGGTCAAGAAAATAGTACCTAGGATCATCTTGCAATCGATCAGAAGGTAGCAAAAGCATAAAATTTCGAAAATGCCCATAAGAAATAGATTCTTCTTTGTCAGCATTCAGAAATCGCATCATAGCAACAGCATTGTCTTCATTTGCTGGAAGGCCAGCATTTCTGAGCGACGCCAATATTTCACTCTTCTTTAGGGTCCCAGACTTGTTTAAACAAAGGGAAGTATATGCACGGAGAATTGTTGGTTCCTTTTGTTCCATCAAAGACAGAAACTGCCTCCAACCGAATGATTTTGAAAACAAGTGACTCCTAGCACGCTGCATAAATTCCCGAGCATATCTCGGTGGCAATTTCCTTCTTTTCATTGCAATCTCAAGATCTTCCAATGTTACTTCACCATCACCATCTCTATCAAGTTCCTCAAAGAACCTCCTTCCTGTAAGAATGTGTGGACTAAAATAAGAACATTTTCAGATGAGTTTCTAAACATAAGAATGCCCTATAATCACAAACCTGTTAGAAGATAAAAAAAAAAAAAGAAAAGAATCAGATGAATGATGAATCTTTTCTTTTATCTTTTCCTTTCTCCTTTTATATTAACAAAGAGAGGAATAGACAGTGTATTACACAATCAATGTATCACAATGTCATAAACAATAACAGACTTATTTTTACATATTGCTATTCTTGAATCTTGACAAGTGACTCAAATTTGCATAAAAATAGGTATTGCAGATCTTTGCAAGTAATTCAAGTCTACTTTAAGTTGAAAGAATATGTGCAAGTGTTTAAGGCCTGAATCCTACAAAAAATTCATAAACTCTATATGGCTTCATCATTATTTCTTTATAACATCAACTCTATAATGTCAAGGTATAAGGCTCAAGAGCACCACATAGAAGACTTAACATCTAACATCACAGTAGATGGCTTACTATAATAAAAAAAACCATGAGAAGAATAAATTGACAGAAAAAATTTGTCATATTTTGGTAAATATAAGTTATATTGATAAAAGCAAAGCTGGAATCAGGAGGAGAAAGAAAGATAGGAAATAAAGTGCAGCTCCTTTTAATTTCTGCTGTGCTTCCATAATGCAAAACTACTAATTCTGGAATTTGTCCATCGTCTCAGAAATCAGATCCTACATCCTTAACATGCCATTTAACATAACAAATGGCTTCTCGTGCTCTAAAGACGAGCTTCGTTCACCATAAAATCAATACAACTATAAATATTTCATGAAAACATGTTATGAATGTCAAAAGTATCTAAGTTAGCTCTAAAGCTGAAATTTTTTGGTCCATTAATGCTTTGAAACTGATCCAATAAATCAATTATAGAAAACAGGTATCTTAACAACAATTCTGCAATTCATAAAAATGTAGGAAAAACTACAATTAGCAACGCTTCTACTTTTCAAGTGAAACAACTAAAAAAAAAAAAGTGGCAATGAATTTATTGCATAAGCAGACAACAAACCACACCTTCAGTCTCTGTGTATCTAAAGAAATCCTGGACAGAAAATAGCTTCTTCTTGTCAGGATAGTCTTTAGAAGATCGCCCCAGATGTGGCACAAGCTCAATTAGCTCCGTCAATGAAACAGCAGATAGTGAAGATCTCAAACGCTCTACATTAGATAAGGGAATGCTGAGCAACCCACTTGCCAGCTTCTGCGGGGAACTACCCCCAGTTTCCTCCCCACTGCCACCACTGACACCATCATCACCTTCTTCATTGACTGAAGATACTCCAACCATACCAGATGACACACCTCCTACTCTTGCAAACTTCAAATTCCCCAAAAACCCATTTACATCCACCTTTCGACCTTCCCAAATACTCATGACAGCCCTCAAATGATCAAACTGAGAGGATTCCGATGGCGGAGTTGAGTGAGCACAATCACAACCATTGATGTTTGTTTGCTGCAAACTCTGATCAAATTTATGTATATTATGAGCCAGTTGATCAAAAATAAAACCTATAATGCATTCAAGGTTTACATTTTTCTCTTCTTTATGGTTTTCACTATCATTCTGAACTGCTTTAACATACTGAACATGTAATTCCTTTTGCTTTAATTCGCTAGAAACCTTTGATCTTGACCCATGTTTGCACAAATGCAAATTACCTCTATCATCATCACCTACTTTCTGAAACCGTTTCTTGCTTGCCTTGAAAGGGCTAGGAAATGCCTGAAGAAAGCTACTAACTAACAAGGACCAAGTTACAGCAAACTGCGAACAATTCATGCAAGACCCATCTTCACTCCCCATTTCCCTCTCTTTAAATCCTTCCTTCTCCCTACCATTTTCCAGATTCAATGAAAACAAGCCCAGAAAAGTTCTGATAGGAACCTTGATAGAAAAACCTTTCTTTCTATCTTCACCAGCCACATAGTTCCCATTATTGCCATTGTTATTACTAGAACTCCTCTTTTTCACGGCACAAATCTGAACCTTAGTGTTATGATTCCTATTATCAATGGAACTGAGTTCAAGATTATTAACCCTATTGTTCTTAGAAACTCCCCAGCAACTCTCAAGATCCTTAGCCGCTTTCCGAATCCCAAGTTCAAGCGGCGAGAGTGCATCTTTCACCACTTGAATTGAATTGAGAAATGATTCCCTAGGGTCATTAGCAGACACCATTACTGCCCCAAAATAAATATATGTATGTATAACAAAAAGCACCAACCAAATATTTTCCTTTCCTCTTCTATATATCCCGACTCAAGCCGCACCCAAAAAGGAATTCACAGTACAAATAGCATAGAAGGGTACCCAAATTCATGCGCCTGAAGAAGATGAAAACCCAGGATTATACAAACACAAGAGAAGAACAGCAAAGAGTAACTTTACAACGAACTGAACCGTATTGTTAGATCCATTAAAGAGGCATCTGCGCACAGCAATTGAATCAGAAAAAGAATCCTAACAGCAAGGACTAAGCATGAAGAGAACTGTGAAGATTTCCATGAATAAATACTACCCCGTTTTTGTAAAATAGAGCTGGAATTGAGATGGGTCTGAAACCCCACCTTTCTGTGTCTTCATATTCTTCCCTGGAATTCTTCAGCTTATTGAGAAAGAATGGATGGATTGTGAGCAGTGAGAGAGTGTGTTAATGGTGGTGAATTTGGAAACAGAGAAGATAATAGTTCTGTGGATAAATTAATAAGAGAAGGATTTGAGATATAAGAATATAGAAAATAAAAAAAA
>CAOGCB010205520.1:0-16116 GCA_948266635.1 Cnidoscolus chayamansa | reverse complement strand
GGTACCAAAAACCAAACCTGAATCTGGGAATTGGGTTGTAAGCGCAAACTGAAGGCGTGAATGTCTCTCACTTTAGTTCTGTTAAGGACTCTGGAGATTGGGTAACAAAGCACCGACGGAAGTCGGTCAGCGTCGACGGGGGCTTCAAATTTCTTTTCTGTCTCGATGAATCAAAGAAAGCTGCTTCTCGATGAGAGAGTGGAGGTGGTTTCTTCCATTCGATTTTGACCTCTTTTTTAATTAATTAGATTTTCGTCTTTTTCATTTCCTTTAAATTTTCAATTTCAGTCGTTCCTTTTTGAGTTCTAGAGTTTACTCAAAGTTGAGAAGCATAATCGTGGGGAAATGTAATAACAATGGTAGTACTTTCTTTTATTCTTGAAGAATTTTGGTAAAAATCCTTATTTCCTTCTGTTTGGTTGAAAAGTAATCTCCTGGTGGTTTCCGAACCGGAGTTAAGATTAATTCTAGGTTGGATAGTGCATTTTCCTTTTTGGGTCTTTATGATTGTGGAAATTTGATTTAGACGTCTGATTATATATTTCATATACGTGTTTGATAATTTTGTCAGTGGATTGGTTTCAGGTTAGGCAATTTGAGGAAGGACTGCGAGGTTCTTGGCACCCTGGGGTGGTTGTTGGTGTCTCCGAATTAAGCCGTTCTGTTGAATATGATGAACTCTTGAGTGAAACTGGTGACTCAAAGCTCATTGAGTCCATACCTGTCACACAGGCAATTGAAGGCCTTCATTCTCGTCGTCATGTTCCATCAACATATCGTGGGCATATTCGACCTCCACCTCCACTATCTGATAAAAAGTTATCTTTTGGGGTCTGCGTTGATGTCTTGTTTGAGGATGCATGGTGGGAAGGTGTAGTTTTTGATTGTCATGATGATGCTGATGAGCGGTTAGTGTTTTTTCCTGATGAGGGTGACGAGCAAAAATTTAGTGCATGTCAGATGCGTTTAGCTCGAGATTGGGATGAATTTCTGGGTGTTTGGCGTGATCGTGGTGTTTGGATTTTGGTGCAGTTGGCCATGGAGCGTGTGGGAGATAGTCCCTCACCTAATTATATTAAAGAGGTTTGGTCATACTTGCGATCAAACTATGGGTTTAATAAGATGATCTCAGAGTGGACTTGCGGTGCTCGAAATATATGGAATGAGTACTTCATGGATGTTGTTCGTGAAACTGCTGTTGAATCAAGCCGGCAGGATCTTCATGATCTTAAACTGGCTTATGCAATGGAAACAAAAGGAAATACAACAAAAGTCTCTAAGCATGTTAAGATAACGTCAGGATTATATGTTGCTTCTCTCAGAAAAAGAAATCGTGGTGCTTCGAACATTTCCAGACCAAGTCAAAAAACAGAGGAGAAATATTTCCCTCATGAATGGCCCCGAAATAAGAGGACTTTGAAGTCAAGATCGAGGTCTATGAAGTGGTCAGAAATAACTATTAGTAAGAAAAGTAGCTTTCCGGCTGATAACTTTTGTGGTGGGACACGAGTAATAGATCTTTCATCATGCACAGTGAATGATACTGCGAAAGGTAAATCTGATAGAGTATCTGATAGTTCTTTTGTTCACGATAAAATGACAATTCCTGTATCTCTGCCTACACAAAATAAGGAGTCTGGTGAAGTGAAATTAGATGTAGAGAAGACAAGATTTCTTAAAGGCAACCGATGCTTGGTTGATTGTTCAGAACAAGAGAAGATTGTCCATGTTAAAGAGAATGGATCAATTTGGAGAAGGGAAAACTTGACCAAGTCTGGACAAATTACAAGAAATCTTGCTATTAGTTTCTCCAATTGCAGTAGGAAGCTGCGGAAGAGGAAGCCTTCACTTGTTACTGTCAGGAAGCAGAGAAAATTTTCATCAATTAAGGGAAGGGTCTCAATGGAATTTCAGCATGCCAGTTCAAAACTAAAGACTCTAATTAAGGTGAAAGATAAGGTATTAGATGCTAAACCAGCTAAGAATGATTTGTCCATTGATCGTCAATGCCATCATGCTGTGCCTATCAAGAATTGTCGGAAGAAATTTAGTCCTAAAAGCAAGAGGTCTCATCCTAGGAAGAGTAAAAGGAGGAGGGTATTTTGTGACATGGGTGACACCGTATGTAGCTTTTGTCACTATGGGGGAGATCTTATTCGCTGCAGCAAGTGCCCATCTTCCTATCATTTGAGTTGCCTTGACCTCAAGGTGCAGTTTTCTTTCCTTATAATACATATTCTTCTATGAATTTTTTG
The DNA here is from genome assembly GCA_948266635.1 of Cnidoscolus chayamansa. Taxonomy (NCBI): domain Eukaryota; kingdom Viridiplantae; phylum Streptophyta; class Magnoliopsida; order Malpighiales; family Euphorbiaceae; genus Cnidoscolus; species Cnidoscolus chayamansa. The sequence continues at coordinate 13,861 of CAOGCB010205520.1, read as the reverse complement.
CTACGTAGTTAAGCTATTAAAATGATTGGCATGGGTAAACAGATGTTGAATACACAGTTAGTGCATTCCTGGGGTGCAAGGCACAAGAGGCACAAGTCTTAGTGCTTTAGCCTGCTATTGCTAATTTGCTAGAGGCAGGCAACATTACTCTGGCACACACCTTAATCAGAATCAAGGTGCATGAATAGGTCTAGAGAAACTTCTTGTCATCTATGTTCCACCTGTTGTAGTAGTTCAATATGCATTTATAGATTTAAGTGTCTTATGAGGCTCTCGTTTTGCATATTCTTTTATAAAATTAAATAGGTCAAACTTTCTTTTCATGGACTTATTTTCTCTTTGGCCCATTCAGGATGTTCCCCATGGAAAATGGCTTTGTCCATCTTGCTGCTGTGGGCTATGTGGCAAATGTGACAATTCACTGTTCACTAATGCTTGTTTGCAGTGTGCGCGCACGTGTGAGTCTTGCTCATCAACCTCAAGTTGCTCTACCCTGTTCATATTTCTTGCTTTTTGCTGTAGGTTGATATTTGAAATTGAAACTTAAGTTTGTTTCTTTGTAGATCATGTTTGCTGTCTGAGTAAAGCTGGATATTGGCTCCCTATGGACTACCCATCACAGAATTTTTGCAGCAAGGCTTGCTATGAGGTATATTGCAATAATTTTGTTTTAGTTGAAGAAAAATTTATGAACCAGAAATTAAAGTTCAAATACATTTAAAAAGAACTTCGTAAAAGTCAACAGGGTGAAGGTCGAGCCATTATTTTTTTAAGGTGGCTAATGCTTACCAAACATAAAATTATTTTCTAAAAGCAAATTACTCATTTAATGATTGATACACTAAATTGTGAGTACATATTTTTAGAAGAGTTAATCAAAATTAAACATGTTAAACTTATTAAAAGAAGTTATAAATCAAACAGTAATAAAGTGAACTTATATATTAGTTATACTAAAAATTTATAGTATATAATCAATTAAATATGTAATTTATCTAATAAATTAGATCATAGGATAGTTAAAGATAATTTGTATCAGTATATGTGGATAAATTGAAAAAAAGGTGTTAAAACAATCTTGGAGACCACCTTTTTATCTTTGAAATTCTTATCTAAGGAAAGCTAAAACTTTTGGATTTCTTTTAAGAGGAAACAAAATATTAAACTCAGATTTTGAGTTTATTATTTCGTCCTACATGATGTATATTTTATCTTGTAAAATTAAAATTTGAATTTTGTTAAAAAATTTATATTAAAATTGTTGGAAAGATTGGGAGAATTTTTATTAATTCGTATTGAAGAGATTGATATACATATATATAGGTAAATATACCCTAAATTAGTGACCTAATCAAATTCCACCTTCTATCTTTTGTGATAGACAAATATTAAAATCTTATCTTCTTATCTATTTGTTTCTTAATAGATATCAAATACCCACATTTTGTAACGCTCTTCCTCAAGCTGGACCATAGGTATCACTCATGATAAAAAATAGTTGCCCTAAATGGGTGGCCTAAAATTCCTGTAGTGTGGACCCAAAACTGAAACCTAATAACCCTAAAAAAAGAATATAACTCCCTAAGGCTTTGATATCAAATCCCCCACATTCTGTAACAAGAATGATGAGAAATATGTTTTTCTAATACTTCACTCTACCTAATAAAATGATAAAATAATGTAAATTATTTTTGGGTGGGAAAATAACTTGAAAATAAATTAATTTATCCTGGCTGCATCTATATATTTAACATGATTTTAGATGGGCTGGACTGGGGGTGGGGGGGTGGGCACTGGGCAAGGCTCCATGTCTCCTCCGCCCCTAAAGGTCAACCTGTTTAATTCACTTCCTGCAGATGTTTTTAACCATAATTTGTTTTGCATGTATAGATTAGCATCCCTGTTTACTTTATAGGTCATAACTCTGTTATGAAAAGTACCATACACTCGTACAGGCTATATACTATTCTTGACAATCAAACAAGGTCATAACTCTGTTACATCTTTTTACTGTTCTTAGTTATGTGCCCAACTTCATCATCTTTTGGGAATTTCAAACCCCACTTCTGCGGATGGCTTGACCTGGACATTGACAAGATCATCAAAACATGTTTACGCTTTTCCTGGTATACCAAGGAGTAAAACTTGCATCAAGTTATCTCATGTTCTCAGGGTTATGCATGAGTGTTTCAGACCAGTTAAGGACCCTCATACCAAGAGAGATCTAGTTAGAGATCTTGTTTACAGTTCAGGGTAAGATTTCTTATTGCAGTGAGTCATTTAAATTTTTGCAGAATTACCTACTGAAGTGTAATCAAAGGCATAAGTCTGCTTCATCTTCTTTTTCCTTGGAGTTGAGGAATCATTAACTAATTGTTGCTTAAAAATTCCATGAAGGACAAATACTTATGCGTCATACGTATGCCTAGATTCTTTAGCTCTATACTTTCAGAAAGTGATAACATCATGATAAGCTTGAAATAAAATTGACTAAAGATATTATTCTCTCTAGCACATTCTTTCAATTATCTCTCTTTCTTTTATTCTTCATCTTCTCAAGATAAGTTCCTGTTAGGGTTTAATTCAATTATTCCCTAATAATTGATATCAGAGCTGGTTTATTGGTGAGCTATATCTGTAAATCAATTATTTGGAACAGAAATCAGTGTCCAGATATAATGTGGTGGGCCAGGAGTCTGTGAGGCTGGCAGGGGTGGTGGCAAATGAGGAAGGAAATGGAGATGTTGAGATTTGATTTCAAGAACCTGCAAAAGGTTAGGCATGATGTTGGAGGAATCAGAAAAGATGTTCAAGAAGTCTGCAAACTCTATGAACAATGCCATGGGAGAACTGAAGTCTCTGACTTTGGGGCTCAAAAGGGATCTTAAAAGGAATTTTGTTTAATCTCATGAGAGAATGTAATTAATGAGAAAGCTTCCTTCATGGGAAAACCTGCCCTCTTAGAGAAAGGAGCAATGCAGCTTTGGGTCTGAAATGGGATCAAATCTAAATGATCAATTTCAGGATTTGGAGCAGAAATTTCAAATTCAAGAAGCAAAGATTCATCAAGGTTTGAAAGAATATGATTTTTTGTAACTGTTGCTCCTTGCTAGAAACAGGGAAGGAAGCTATCTTCAACTGTAATTGAACATTTATGATTGCTTGGCTGCTGCTGCAAAAGTGTAGAACTGCAATATCAAGTTTACAGCCTCAAATCAAGATAACTAAGGTATATGATTCTTGCCCTTGGATCTATTGAAATTTCAGAAAAAACGCATCCGGGATGCCATTAAAGCAATCTGGAATTCTGGATTTGTACCAGACAATTGTAAATGGGATCCTTTCATTGTTGAGATAAGTGAAAATGTTTACCATAATGAAAACAAGAAGCGAATTGGAGAAGTTGAGGACATTGCAAGGAAGTGGCAGTATTTTGATAACCATGCTTGTGAGTTCTATTCTGTGATTCCTAATCTCCGTGGAGGATAAATAGGAGGTATCAAGAAAAGGCAGAAGGTGAAATTAATACTGAAGGGAGCTTTTGTTGATTTAGTAATTTTTAGAGGAGGTGTGTTTGAGAGATGGAGAAGGCAGAGAAAGAAAGGCAAATTTCCTAGAACTGGAGGAAACTTGCTTGGGGTGTAACTACTAAAGAAAAAGTTGGGTGAGAATGTGGTTCCTCAGCTTCAGCTGCCCTAACCTTTAAGAGAAAGAGATTTAAGCAGCTCTTGAAAGGGTGTTATAGTCCAAGAGTATGACGAGGAACAACAGACTCTGTTCCAGGATCTTATTAAGTAGGCAAACTTTCCAGATGAAGATGCAATGTGGGACGTAGAGCTTTATTCAAACCCAGTTTGCTGACATCCAGCATTGTTGGGGTCAAGAATGCTCTCTTGGAGTGGTATTGTTATGTATCATAGGAAAAGTAGAAATAGTGCTGGAGAGTAATTGGTAGAAGTCAACAAAGGCTACTACGAGTTTTGATGGAAAAGTTGTTAGTAGTTAGGTAAGTTGGTAGGCAGTTGTAGAATTGGAGGGAAATTGAGTATAAGAGAGCTGTAAGTCTCTACACAGGCAAATCCAGGAATATAATTAATGAAATCTTCTATATTCTCTAAATTCACTCATTCTATTCTCTTCCCAACTCTTCCTCTGAATTCTATCTCTTCTTTCTGTAATTCTTCTATTCCTTCTAAAGATAATATCCTGTTACAGTTTCTTCCCTAACACGAGTATACAATACTTTAGGCAACATGTCAGTTTGGTAATTAATTGTTTGAATTATCCTTCATTGATTTCTCATCTTTTTCAATGTTCAGGTCCAAACTTAGAAGGTTGGATTTTCGTGGCTTTTATGCCGTTGTTTTGCACAGAGGTGATGAAATTATATCTGTTGCCACTGTGAGGTATGTTTAGAGAAGCATTTGCTGTTCATTCTCTGTTTTTATTTGGTAGGATTTTGTGAATATTATCTTAAAGCTAACATTTGGCTTCCAGAATCCATGGACTAAAGGCTGCAGAGATGCCTCTTGTTGCTACCCCTTTCCAATATCGTCGACAGGGAATGTGTCGACTTCTTGTGCATGAGCTGTTGAAGGTATTTTCCCTAGACATTGCATTTTATTTTCTGTTCAACTGCCAGTTGTATGAAATTTAGGTTTATAGAATGGGTGTGATTGAAAATGAGCTGAATGTCTTCCTTCAGCTGCTTGCAAAATTAGGTGTTGAGAGATTAATCTTGCCAGCAATAGCTCAGTTGAGAAAGACATGGGAAACTTCCTTCGGGTTTTCAGAAATGCATCATTCTGAAAGGCTACAACTTTCAGGCTATTCCTTCATGGCATTTCAGGGGACCATCATGCTGCATAAGGTCCTAAGCATCTCTGGGCTAGTGAAGGAAACAAAGGGTACAGAGATTTTCTAACAGAAACAGAAATTTCCTCTAACCAAGTTGTTTAAATATTTTTATTCTTCTCTGTGCCCTTCACTGTTTCCTTTATACTTTGCTATAGATTCTGCAGGAAGGTCTCAAGCTTCCAAAGAAAGTTCATCTAGCATATCTCTGGTATGGTCTATCTACTAAAATTTTGTCTTGAACTGCAATTTATTTCAATCTTGGTATTATGTTTTCATTATTATATATTGTATGAATCAGGAGGTTTTAGAATTGTGTTGATAAATATGATGCTCTCCCCTGCTATTTGTTTTCTCAATTCTGCTTTGAACGTTTTTTTCTATATTAGCTTAATCTGCCTTCTTCCCCTTCAAAATTCAATATCTTCTTGAGTAGAATATGCTGTTATTTTGTTGAGTTCTAGTTTTCTAGGTGTTCAATTTATGAAATATTTGGTTTTGGACAGTCATAAGCATATTGGTTTTGTTTGACACTGGTTCTTGGATGAAGTCTCAGTATTAAAGTTAGTGCCTGAATATTAAGGCATCTATAACATCCCATATTATTTGAAATTTTATAATTTGATTTTCTTGTACTTTTATAGGAGCATAATTATGAAGTTAACAGTGAGAGCAGATACTGTGGTTTATTTTATCAGCGCAAGGAAAAAGCAAAGGTTGTTGGGAAGGAAAATAAGGATAATGGATGCAATGGGAACATGAACTTATATGCTCAAGTGTACAAGCGGAGGCGTATACTGGGTTGCAGAGGGTGAACAAACACCGGGTAATTATAAGATTTAGATATCACAAATGAACACATAGTTTAGGTGAGTGGATTCTTTCCAGTTTTTGCGATATTTGACAAAATGACAAATGTAATGCATGAGCTACCCTTTTAAAATTCTGTTGACTCTTTGTCAGTGTGTATGTTGTAGATATAGTTGAATGAGAATTTATAACAACTAACTTTGGAAATAAACTCTTGACTGAAGATTAGTTTCTTTTGATTATATGATGGTATACTTTCATAATATATATCTAATTAACTACATTGATTGAATAACATTGTTACATGTGAAAATTGGGGAGCATATAGGACATATTTGGCGCTTTTTTTGTTACATTATAAGATTGTTTTATGCTTTATAGACTAGCTAGTTGAATGCTAGAGCAGAAAGTTTGATATTTGATGGTTGCTGTTATTGGAAACTCTCAATAAGCATCCTTGTTCTAAGAATGAGAAAGAACTGCTTGTGGAGTTTTCAAATTTTCCTGTTAATATGCTGTTTAGAAGAAAAAAAATATATTATAGTTTTAAAATAAATTCTCTGTAAATTTTTTCCTGGTGCTTTCTAATTACATGTATTGCATGAGTGCACCTGTTTTTTATTTGCTTCTAACATATCCTTTTTAGCTGCAGTTCCAAGCAATGTGAGCTGTGTGTTGCACGTGTGTGACACTGGTATCACTTGCTTGCATGATAGATTATTGGAGATGATGAATTGTTTTCCTAATTCAATGTCAACTGTCATGTGCATTGTTCAGAACAAGCCTGTGAGGCTTTTGTCCATTCTTGTTTTGAACAACAAAATTTTCTCCACTGTTGCTCCATTCAAGAATACCACAAAGGTAACAAATCACAAATTAAAAGAAACATGTTATTTTGTTTCTTTTTGTCGCAGGCTTTCATAATGAGTTAATATTTCTAAACTGTGGCTCATGATTAACATTTTATTAATGTAAAAATCAAATCCATCTAGCCATTTTTCTACTTTTTATTTTTTTTAATTTAATTCATAAGATACTTGGGGATTTATAGGTCTGTCTAAAACTTGTTTCTTAATATATGTTGATTGGATTTGTTTGTTTATTTATCTAATTCTTTTTTTTTGGTTTATGAGAGAATCATGTTTCATTTCATTCTTGTGTTTAGAGAAAGTTTATGATTTTCTGTTCCATGAAGTTAAAAAGAGTCTAGTTGATAATCAATTATGAAGTAATAAATTTTTTTTTTTGCTGTAATTTGTAGTATTTGGTTAGGGAGTGGAGAGAAACACTTGGTCATTAGTACTTAGAGTTTATCTTTACAGCTATTGTGGGATAAAATAGAATATAGTTTTTATGCCTTGAGGGTTTATGCTTCAGTGAGTTTTGGATTGTTTGTGGATGATATTCAACTTCATTCAAGAGCATTATTAGTTTTTTTTTTTTTTTTTTTTTCATCATATACTATTTTGGTTTCCAGGAAAAGTGGATACATTATTCCCCATTTCTATTTCTCTTCTTTCTCAATTAATAAAATCTTCTCTTATCTAGAAGATGATCAAATGGTGAAAAATTTGTAGAAAAATTTGTAGGTTTAGATTTAATGTGAACTTTTGGACCAGAGAGCATGAAAAGGCCTATAAAATTTATGTGGAGAATTTATTAAGCCCCTAGATGTTTGTTGTAACCTATTTACCTGAGTTTTATTTTTCTACCAATCAAGTCAAGCTATCTTGGCAAAACAAAATATTAATATTTTAGTATCATTTGGCTTATGCACACTGCATATCAATTATGGCATTACAAAATTTAACAGCAAATCAGGGAAAAAATCATGGGCATCAATGATATGCAATTTTGCCAACTTACTCTTAAACAAATCCCAAGCTCAGCATCGTGTTATCCAGCTATTATTGTTGGCCCCATATATCAACCTCCTTTCATTGCTGTAACTCAAAACCATTGCACAATTCTGTAATTAGGGTAAACCTTTGACCTTAATTACAATTTCACCATCATCTACAACTTCTCCACTACAATTAATTATAGTGACCAACATCAATGCCATCAAGCTACATCTCACCCAAATCACCTCTGCAAACTAGTAAGCTTCATCAAATTCCATACCATTCTTCATTAACTTTTGCATAAAACTGGGTTGTTATTTTGTCTTTGTATTTCTCTTATCCTTTAAATTCTCACATCTAATTGTTCACCTGATTAGAAGATAAAATTGCAAGCTCTATTTTAATGAATTCTTCCTGGATGTTCCAAAAATGTTCAATGCTGAGTTGACATGTTAGGATTTGGGGATGCTTATGCTAAAAGGGTTGAACTCATTGTTGAATTTTATAAGAATTTGTTCTTCAAGTCGGAATCAGGCATCTGAATCTTGGAACTTGCCACAGTTTGCAGTTTACATTGAGTTGTGATATGGTAGTTGGTCATTGTCTCAAAGGTGGATTGTGGTAGTGGCTGCTAACTGCTGGCTCAACTGAGACGGAGGATGGTTTTTGGTGAGGGTAGAATGCCGAATGCCATAATTTGGATGGAGTATGGTTTTTGGGGAGGGTAGAATGCCAAATGACATAATTTTGGCTTTTTTTAATAAATCTTTTTAATGCATTTGCTGTTAAGCTTTTGCTGTGTCATTGCTGATGTGGAAATTTAGCAACAACATCAAGTTCCAATATATATATATATTCTTCTAGCATAGTCAATCAGACTTGATATCTACGCAGGAAAATGTCTTCAATTGTCATAAAAGAAGCTATAGTCTTCAATAGAATTTCATAATATATTTAGCTCCACTCTGTGGGCTTACATGATAGTGCATGCTCCTATTGCTTAAATTCTTTTTTTGTTTCATTTGCACCTGTGCGTATTAAAGGATCTAGTTTAATAGCTTCAAATATTACATAGTATTGTACTCAGTGGTTTTATACTTAGGATAATGCTCAGTTAGGAAGGAAAGATTGCACTAAACAGTCATATAGAGGATGGAACTCTTTCGTCATTTCAATGTTCACCAAAAGATATGACATTGTTAGAGAGTTGGTGAATTTGTTTGTAATGTTGATGGCTAAGATGTCTAGATGATGTTAACTCAAGTAATGGATCATTTTTTTAATTATTTTCTTTTGATCCAAATGATGGTATGGTAATTGTCATGATGATGCAATTTTCATGAAGATATGTTGCAACAAAATTATGAAAAATATGTATGTGTGTGGTTAGAAAGTAAATAGGATAGGGATGAGCAAGCGTGTTGTAGAGAACCAGTTTAAGGGAGAGGTCTTGATTGAGAGAGAAAAACTTGTCTCTTCAAATAACAAAACCTGGAATTAGAAAACAGCTAATTATGTTGGAGCATCAATGAGACATGACAGTGAGAAATGAAACACTGGAGAAGACATTGTTATCTCCTTACACGAGATCTTATTATGGGAAATACAGTACTAAATTACATGGACGGCTCCCCTGTTAGACGATAAAAAGATAGTAAATCAAGGATTAGGAGTATGGTCAACAACTATCCTTGGAAAAAATGAAATATGGACTAAAAGTATGGACTATCAAATATCAATTACTATCAAACTACTATGTCCAGAAAAGATGGGACACTCATCACCATGATCACAATATTTTAAAGGTATAAATACTGGAAGGCTAAACTATCCCCTTTTTACTCTGCAATGTTCTTCTCTTGACTTAATACTTGCTCGGCCAATATTTGGCCTTGTACATATTTGCATTCAGTTTCAAATTTGGTGTTAAGTGGTCGCGTGTGTTTCCTTCTGGCCTGCCCCTGACTTTGCACTCTGCTTATAAGATATTAAAATACATGTGTCATGCAATCAAAACCTGTAGATTTCCATTAAGAAGATTAGTAGCTTTAAAGAAGTGGAAACAGAGGGGCAATTCTAATGGTCTGGTGTCTATGAAGCAATCATATGAGTGATATAATGAGATCATGAGTTCTTTTTGTGGAGTAGAGATGTTAAGAGGTCCTAGTGTGACAAATTTAAATTTAGAGGAATTTGTGATCAATCTTTCTTATAAATTAGGGATGAAGTTGCATTAACACTGGTCTTGCAGAGAAGCTATTAGGGAGTATTAGAATTTTGGATAGGGTTGTAACCATGCGGGTTGAAGTTTTTGGTGTACTACATGTAAATAGAATTGTTTTCTGAAGATGCATGTTACAATTTTGGATAGGGTAAGCATGGGGGTAAAAAGTTTTGGTGTCCTACATGTAAAGAGAATTGTTTTCTGGTGTAAAGAGAATTGTTTTCTGAGGATGCATGTAAATAAAATAATCAGTCAGGAGGTGTTAATGCCGATGTAGGAATAGATGTTGGCTTCAAGAATGTAAGGTCTTCATTGGTAGATAAAAATTCAACTGCTACAATGATTCCACTCAAAGAGTTGTTGCTAGAAATGCTATAGCTCTTAGGTGTATCTATAAGAAGACTTGAGATATGGCTGGCAGTTGGTTACCTGGGTTTGTAATGACTACAATGTGGAAATATATGCCAAGGGGCAATACTAAACCTAAATGAGGATTGCAATTTTATTTGCGGGAAAATTGATAGTCAATAAAGGACCTACAGGAAGTGGAGAGTGATGGGAAGGGGACAAAGGAAACTGCTACTCTAGCATGTGGGGATTGGGCACAAAGGATTAGGCTGCTCACTATTGTTTCATATTTTTATGCTGCTAAATGTTATTTTCTATTAATACAAGTGGTACTCAATTCTTTGAACGGCTATTCAATCCAATATTTAGTAAGCTAGCCTTTGAATCTCCTTAAAAATACTTTTTCATAATTATATTCCTCCGGGTGAGCCTTGGTGCAATAATAATGTTTCTTCCTTGAATGTTTGTGCAATGATAAGCTTGTAACATTATGAGTTGAAGGTCGTGTACAAATCATGGAAAAACCTCCATTTGGTGTTAGGGAAAGGCTTTATACATTTGAGTCCTCCATGATGTTTGCAACACAGGAAGCCTCCTGCAACAGAACTCTGGAACTCCCTATTCTTAATTTACCTGTCTATCTGTTTAATAACTTTTGGTGAACATTTGTTTTGATTATGGCATACTTTCCAACAAAGGCAAGTACTATAAATTCTGTTAGTGGTTGTAGGGATTTTGGAAACTGAGTGGGCAAGTACTAAATTCTATTAGTGGTTGTAGGGATTTAGAAAGTGAGTGGGATGTTACAGTTGAACCAAATAGACAGATGGTTGAGATTATTTTATTCCTACTTCTCAAGGGGTTAAAGTTTGAATATTTGTAATTGTAAGAAAAGAAACTTGGGAGTTTATCGTTTATTTGGAGGGGGAGGATGTGTAAAGGGTAGCAGGGATGAAAGTCTTGGTTGGAAAGTTTTAGAGGCCATGAGGCAACCCATATTGTCAAGATTACGAAGCAAGGTCAGCTCTTTCCAAGTCTTGAATGAAATAAAAGTTGGGAACTTCCATTACAGGTGGTGTCTTCCTTTGAAAAATTCAATTGCTTAGCCAGATTATAGAAGTGGTATGCATATTCAAATGGTGTGGTTACAAGAAACAAGCAAAAATAAATCATCAATAATCTTTGCAAGGGATAATTTGATCTTTCTAAAAAGCATTTTGACTAATCTTGCATTCATATTTTAAATGAGCTCTTAGACAGTAGATGAGGCTGCTAGTAATATGATGTGGGTGCCAGGAATATTATACTTGGATTTTATCATTGATTTTGAAACAAGTTGAATTGCAAAAGCGCCTAATTGTTTCTTAAACTTTGGCCCTGATAAATAGGTCCAGGCCTTTAATTGCAGTCAATAAGCCCTTGAAATCTCAAAGTGGATCAAATTTTTAACACAATCTTAATATTGCTTCAGCCATTAGAGGGGATTTGAGCTGGTATACAAGTGGCTTATTATGTAATTGACGATAGTGGCCTTAAGAAGAGTATCAAGTATGTTGGGATAACTGAATACATAAGAATATTTGTTGAGCATGATATTGATATGCCAAAATATGGTGATGTTGCTTTGCCTGATATTGAGAAATTGGATATTATGCCAAAATATGGTAAGGTTGCTTTGCTTGATATTGAGAATTTGGATGTTGGACCTAATGTTGCTAATCGACTGATAAATGGTGTGGGTGGTGAGGGCGGTGAGGGCACAGGATAGGAAATAGAGTATATTCTGAATGCGAATAGTGAAGAGAGATTAGTTTGCCAAGGAAGATCTATGGATGCATGATTTTATATTCTGAATGTAAAGAGTGAAGAGAGTTTAGTTTGCTAAGGAAGATCTATGGATGCATGATTTTATGTTCTGAATGTAAAGAGTGAAGAGAGATTAGTTTGCTGAGGAAGATCGGCGGATGCATGATTTCATATTCTGAATTTAAAGAGCGAAGAGATATTTGCTGACAGAACTGGATTGTAGTTATAAGGTTAAGTATGCTAATGTTGAGATATATGCTATTGAGACTGACGTCAAAGCTTGAGTCCGTTTGTAAAGGTTAAGTAAAGAGGGATTGAGGTTAAGAAAGAGGGTGTTTAATGGGATGCTTTGATGCATGCATGAAAGGTTGGATGAATGTATTATATTCATGAATGAATGTTTTAGAAGGATATTTGCGAAGGACAAGTACTTTGCACAGTGGGAAAACATGGGAACAATCAACATTTTTTTTTCCTATAACAGGGATTGTCTCTTCAAAGAAACAAATAATTGGAAGTGATTCTCAGAATGAGTTATTTTAGCTTGGATTAAGGATGGAGCATGCTTGACATTGGCAGTAGATATGCAAAAGGTAAGTTTACTAATCCAATGAGTGTTCTTTTTCTTGCCTTTTTTTTTTCTCTACGCTTTATGTGATTGATATTTACCGTGAAATTCCGTGCTTAAATTTTGTTTCAGGGTATGATATACTTGCAATCAAGGAAGTGTTGCCTTAAGCTGAGCATAGATATTGTGTGAGTGTCTATGCAAATTAGAGTAAAGAATAGAGATGTGGAGGGTTGAAAAAGGGAACTTTTGGCATGTGCTTGGATTACATATGATATGAATTAAGAATAACCTCAATCGATTTGCCAGCCACGGAAGTAAAGCTTTCAAGGACTTGATTCATTAGCCACATCAGTCTTGTACGAGGGCCTACTACTGTAGCCAGTGGAAAAATGACATGATGGCCGATAATGTTTTATCATGGAGTTGATGGATAAATCAATTATTTCAATGTTACACATGAGAATTTAAATAGTGAAAAGTGTGGCTGAAATTGGAAAATTTGCTAGCAATTAGATTAATGAAAGAGTCCAAAGACATGGAAAAGCTTCGCGAAATAGACAAAAAAATATTTTTGAATCAAGAATTATGCGCATGTGGATATGAAATCGTACCTATTTTATACCCTTATGCAATATGTACATTCCATGACAAGCAATGTAATCTTGAGTAGTTCAAGTGCAAAATTTATTAATTTTATTTTTTTGTTGCCCAGAAATGGGAAGAGGAGAAATGGTGTTTTTGTCGAGAAAAATATTAAGTGTGATAGGGAAACGATACTGAGTGATGAAAAATAGGCATATTGAGGCATAATTTGGTGGTAATTCCATTTATTGAACTTGGGGAGATCCAAGTTGGACTCTCTTATTAGGGATATAAATACATTTTAGTATTTTAAAGTAAATTCAGTCAATCATAGAATAAATTATCCAACACCGATTACATGAAAAAGAAGCTCAAGCATTAATATGGAAAACTTAAGAAGTTCAGATATATAAAAGTAATCGGCAAAAAAAGAATGAAAGGTTGTAACATGATAATTGCAAGGAATGAACATAAATCAGGGCCAAGAGAATGCTTTATTGCATAGAAAATCGGGTGATTTCTCTGTTACAATTCATATGGATATACACCAACCCTATAACAGAATCTAAAAGAATGGAGCTCATACAACCTATAATTGTAACAACCACCTATAGTTAGGTGGATTTTGTTACAAGAAAGATAAGAAAGAGTGAAGTGAAAGCGACTCTTGCTGTGTAGTTTTCTTCCATATGCAATGTTTCATTAAAACTCACTGCTCATCCTTCTTAATTGATACATTGTGTATCAATACTCCTCTCTTAAAATGTTCCTTGTCCTTAAGGAATGAAATTAGGGAAATGTAATTGGATATCTTTGCCCACT
>CAOGCB010205352.1:0-49356 GCA_948266635.1 Cnidoscolus chayamansa | reverse complement strand
GTAAACAACAGCTCCAAAAATGCTCCTGCGTTTCCGGTGACCACATAAAGGAGCCTCATGTAGTATATCGAGGAACCTACAAAGAAAGCAGTCAGAATTCAAGGAAGGAAATTGAAAGTAATAGTGGACATTTGAATAAGTGAAAACTTACATGGCGTTTTCTTCAGGAGATGTGGAGAGCGTATTACCATGTCTCTGTATGGACATATTGTTTCTGGGATTCTAGGGTTTTGTTGATATTAGTTTCAAGCAGAATTGAATTTGGGTTTCAGATCATGGTTATGGTTTTGCCTGCCACTCTTTTGTAAGTTAGTGTGATTTTCTTCGGTTGCAGATTGACTCAGTCAGTGGCTTGTTGTTTGATTAAAGGCGTGATGAACTCCAATGACGGTGATTATAGATCCTGGCTGCATCAGTGGGTCGCGTTGAGCCTTGAATCTCTCAATAGTCCAACACGGCCCATTTTTGGGGATTTGTTAGAAAAAAAAGTAAAAAATACGGGTAAATTACACAGAAAATACATGAACTTTGAGGATTGTAACAGCACGGTCTTTAAACTTTAAAATGTAACATAAAAATTCCTTAACTTTAAATTTTATAACATAAAAATCCTTAGTGACTTTAACAGCCGGTTTCCCGGTAAATGAATGACGTGGCTTGTCCACGTGGCACTCGCTTTTTTTTCTCTCTCCTCCTTCGTACCACATGTTATATCTCTTTTCTATTTCTCTCTTTTCTCTCTCTTCTTCCTTTTAGGAACCCTGCAGCCCCATGAAACAAGCCTCTGTTCCGATGACCACAACCGACCATCATATTCTCTACTCGTTTAAATTCCAACTTCCCAGCAGGCGATGTAAAAATGAGAAACAACAAGACGAGGGAAAACGGTCAATAAAGGTAGAGGCCGAGAAAAAGAGGTGCTTCGACAAGGACAATCTCTGGGTATGAACAAGAAGAGCTTAGCAGCGGTGGTAACTAAAAAGCGGAGAAGTGATTTGAGCATAGAAGAGTGTAGGGGGAAATAGGGATAGGAAAAAGAGAGTTTGGTAGTAAGAGAAAGAGAGTGGTGCGGTGGCGAAGAAAAATGAGATCTTATAACTTTCGCCATATGTGAGAAGAGTCCGACGGTGAGTCATAGCTAACATGTGGAAATTATGGAGGACGTTCACCGCTTGACGAGTGGCCTAGCATCTGTCATTTGCTAGTGGATAATGATTAGAAATGGGCATTTGATTGGTATTAATGAATGAAGCTTTAGATCTATGAAATGGATAATCGTTTGTGAATGGCTCTTCCTTTCTTGTTTATTTGTTTACATTAA
Organism: Cnidoscolus chayamansa; assembly: GCA_948266635.1. NCBI lineage: Eukaryota > Viridiplantae > Streptophyta > Magnoliopsida > Malpighiales > Euphorbiaceae > Cnidoscolus > Cnidoscolus chayamansa. The sequence continues at coordinate 48,035 of CAOGCB010205352.1, read as the reverse complement.
AGGGAGACATTTAACTGCTGGGTTTTTTATGTCAATGAGAGATTAGAAAGGATTTGATGTTTAATATCTATTTACATCTGAGATGGAAATGTATGATTTGAGATGCTGTTTGGAAATTTTTTGCTGCTCTGTTGACAATTAACTGTGCTGCATAGGTTTTGTCTGCTTAAATATGATAATGAAGGACCTCTGTTTAATACTTGGGTATGGAACGGTATGGACAAATTGCTCCTTTAAATATCATTTACATATTCGGGTGAACAACTTTTTTTTTCCCAGAATATTAATTGTCTCATATCCCATTTTGCTCTTTATTGAAAATTCATGAAACTGTGAAAATAATTACCATACATTTCCCCAGGAGTTCCTTCTGCTTTATAGCAGCTGATTTTCACGAAAAAAGACCTGCAATTAATGGTGGGATCCAACAAAGGAAAAAAAGAAGAGAGAGAGATAAATGGTTTGAGAGGAGGGAAGAGAGGAAAAGAAACATAAAAGAAAATGAAAAAAGACCTGCAATTAATGGTGGGATCCAATAGAGGGAAAAAAGAAGAGAGAGAAATGGTTTAATTGATATTTACGTGGTCTTGTTCTTCTTTTTGCTGATATTGGTGTTGGGTTCTTCCTCTTTGTTTTCTGTTTCATTTAGTGTTGGGTTGGTTCTTCCTTTACCTGAAGAGTTTGCAGTCTGTTTTTATTGGTGAAGAAGAAAAGACATTGAAGGTCATGTGGTTCGGCAATTCGATTCCGACAAAAGTTAAGATATTGGAATTTACATTTTTTTTGTGCTCATGTGCTCCTGCAATCGCTTCAAAAGCGTTAGAAAAGAGCAAAAGAAGGACAAGAAAGAGAGAGAACTTAGACAGCATGGCATCACAACTTCTTATTTGGCCGACGAGAAAATCTTACATCAAGCAAAGAAAGTATCTTGAAAGGAAACCAAAAAAGAAGAGAGATAAAAGAGAGAAATAGAAAAGAGAGATAACACGTGGTATGAAGGAGGAGAGAGAAAAAAAAAAGTGAGTGCCACGTGGACAAGCCACATCATTTATTTACTGGAAAACCGGCTGTTAAAGTCACTAAGGATTTTTATGTTACAAAATTCAAAGTTAAGGAATTTTTATGTTACATTTTAAAGTTTAAGGACCGTGCTGTTACAACCCTCAAAGTTCATGTATTTTCTGTGTAATTTACCCTCCAAATCACTCTAATACAACAATATAAATATTGAGCATAAATATACTTTTTTTTTGAAAGCAGAAAAAAAAAAAGTAGTGTAATAAACATCTCAAACAAAATAACACAATGTGTATGGAAGTATATTAAAAATAGGTGAGGTAACTCCATAGAAGAAGACACGGCCATTTGGGGTAGGGTGTCGAAGAGATTAACCAACCATGAGGTCTAGAGGAGATGCGTGGAGATCAGTGGGCTTGGAGAAGATGGATCCTACGTCAGTGCATATTTTGTGAGGCTATAGCCCACAGTCTTTTGTCATTGATCCTAACATGTCTCATCATCGCACTCGTCAGGTGAAAAATCTACATCAACTAAGCCCGATGTTACAATAGATCAACCAGCAGCTTGAGGTCATTTACGATCCACTCTTCATCGAGTTGTTTACAAAAAAAAAAAAAAAAAAAAAATCCCTATTTTCAAGCAGCAGAAAGATTGCGGAAAGCCCCTCCCAGATCGGTACTTCATACATCAGCAACGCATAATAGTTAAACTAACACAATTTTATTAGTTTCGAAAACATGGGCACGGCTATGGCACAAGTTTGTCACCCGTTTTTTTGCAAAAACTATTTACTATCTTCCACAACAGCACTTAATGATGAAGATGAGTGACATCTCCCATCCCTTTGCTTATACTTATCATTTTCATCATCATCATCATCTTCATCCCCAAAGAAAGAACCTTTCCGCCCAAGTTCCTTCACTTTCCGGAACTCATTATAGTGTGCTCGTCTATGATCCCTAAAACTTGCACTCTTATCTGATCCAGAATCTAACAATGGTGAAGCACGAAGAATCCATCAGCCATATGGAGACAAACCAAAATACGATATACAGCAAAATAAAGTAAATAAATGATAGAGGAAGAAACAATATTGTTTAACTTCTTGGCTGAGTTTGTAGATTTCTCATCCAATCTTACGGCAAAAGATAAACTAAATCATTTATCAAGACAGCCAAAACAAGGTGGTCGAGTCCATGTAGGCAGGTAAGGTGCAAACACCACCACCCTGCCAGCATAACTAGAACATCAACCTTTAAAGGGCATATAAAGCATATATAATAGTGATAATGTCAAGTCTGATTCATATGTCCGAGAGCAAATTCAAGAATTCTTTCCTATTGCCGCTAAAGATGATTAGTGGTTATTAGGTCTCACTAGGAGAATTATGACGCGACTCCAAAGCAGTCACACGTCAGTTAAAAGAAAAAGCAGTTCCTACATTCTGCTCCTTCATATTCATCCGTCTATACTTAATTAGAATCACTATATCTAGTTAAATTGCAAATGCAATGGCACAAATCCTGAGCTTGCAACCACAAAACTGAAGGTTCAAGTCTAAAGAGCAATAATTTTTTATGCAAAAGCAGAATTTGCCCAGGGATTAACTAAGGAGCAAAGCTTATACAAATGACCACCTTCATCTAGTTCCATAGGATCCGCCTCATCCTCAGATGATGTCCAGCCACCAGATCGCCTGCCATTGTTTCTACTGGAAGAAGCCACTGTATCCAGTGCAGTCCGCAATTCTTCCGCACGCATTGCTTCACCAACATCATCAAAGCTGCCTCGCCTAGGAGACAGAGACCCTATATGAGAAACAACGACTTTGCGTTATTTCAGATGGCACTTCAGAAGGCTACAATTTCTAATCATAAAATTCCGAAATAAGGATGACAGTGACATAAAGAGCGATATTTATCCAAACAGCAAGTAAGCGAAATTCTTTATCCAATATCAAGTAATGAAAAGCAACCATAGAATATCAAGGGCTTATTCTAATATCCAGGGACAGCTGCAAGTTAATGGTAGAGATAAACTACAGTATATGCATACACTGATACACACATGCCAAAAATGTTGAATCTGATGACTTCTGCAGAAGGAAAAACAATACTCAGATCAACTTACCATCATCATCAATCATGGGGTGATAAGGTGTCTTGGGTTCAGTTATTTTCTGTCTCAAGGGCTTATTTGCTTCAATCTTCCCGATATTCATCTCATCCCATCTTACACGAGCCTTTTTACCTCTATCAAATATGAGCACATCAGTATGGACTTCAAATGATGGATCATATAATAGACCAACAAAGTACTGCACTTCTTTAGTTTAGCAACATATCCAGAAAAGATTTTCTATGGTGAAAAGATAGCATAAACAATAATATTAGTACAAATTCGAAAAGGACAAACAGAAAGCCACAAGGTTGTATTAGTTGCAAGTCCGGCATCATCGAATGTAGTGAAGCACTATGAATTACGAAACTAATTTGTGCCATAGGCAATTCAATATTTACTTCTTTTCAATTTTCAATTCCTTTTGATTTATAATATTCTTCCCTCAGCCTCTGTAACCGGAAAACCTATGAATTTTTTTGAGCAGAACAGCAATTACAAAAGCACTTATCAAGTTCTTGTGCATGTTACAAAATAGAAGGATTTTGAGCATAAGTGCACAACCATCTCAAAACTGATTCAGTTCCTCAATCCACAAAATGGCATGCATACATTTTTAACATATTTTCATGGTATAGCATTTCGAATCACAAATTCCTCACTAAAAGTTTCTATGAACTCAAACATGCCATCAATTAGTGAGAATATCCTTTGTGAATAGGTCTTCAAATGTTTGAATTTTAATATTAGCTATTGATATTAAAGTACCAACAATACAGGTAATAATTTCCTAGGGTAGTGTTCAACAAAGCAAAACAATGCCCAACATAGCAGCAATATTTTCTTGGTACATAATATTTAGTAAATTCGTGGAAAAATGAAGACAAAAGGAGAAGTTTTGGAGCGGAAAGTAAAATTACTTCATTTTATGAACTCACTATCTCCTTAATCACCAAAACCAAGCGGTAGCTGAATGACCTGATTCCGCTGAGAAAATAGACAAAAGAACCTTTTCTAAGTTTTCATGTCAGAGAACAAAACCAAATGCTGCATAATGGGATATATGTTAACTGGTATGGCAAGTACATGATGTGTTTTATAGTAAGACTGTAGGAAATACAAGAGTTGCAGAACAAGGGATAAAATTGATATGAAAATAAGTGGAAACAAAATGAAAGAAACAGGTCGCTGTATGATAAAAAAACACAAAAGACCCACTTTAGAAAATTTAAGAAATGCTTACAAGTGGACGCGATATGGAAATTAAAAAAAAAAAAAAAAAAAAAAGCTGACAATAAGAAATAGCTTAATACATCAGAGTTAAAAAAAAAAACCATCTGCCACAAATTAAATGACGAAACATGCAAGCAAATTGAAAGTTCAGAAGCAGCTGTAAGACTTGAAATGCATTAAGGACAAGAATGTCATGATATCCGTAAACTACCTAACGTTTCCTTGCTTTCATCAACTAATTCTCAAACTTGACCAATAATAGAATTGTGGAGAAGTGGAAAAAATGATGAGTGCATTTCTAATTCTAAGCCTTGCCTTTGTTAACATCTTGGGCACATCTCCTCAACATGCAAGACAATGCAAACCCGGAAATGCGAACAGGTGAGATCTTCTTTCAGCCAATCAACACAAACAAATTTAAATGCTAAATAAAAGATGTCATGAAGTATTGAAGAAAACGAAAAAAGGAAAAAATCATCTGTGTTTGTCTCGGTTTGCATTTAGATGCATCAATTTACACATTATTCTATACGTTAAAAAACCTTTGTAGGATTTAGATTCAGCTATTGTGAACATGCAAATCCTGATGTTTGTGAGAAACTTAAATGCAAAGAATGGAATCCATTAACTAAACCCGGAAGTAAAACCCCAATGATCACAAGAAAAAGTTTAATCATGTACAAATTTATGCAATCATCAATCAAATTCATAGCTACGGATAGAAAAGAGGACCTTCTAACAAGAACGCCAAAAGGTTCCGTTTGCTTCTCGAGAAAAAAAGAAAACCAACGAAAAAGTACAGGATATTTTCTCGAGAATAAAAAAAACATTTAGTATTGGAAAAAGAAAAAGGATCGGAGATATTTGTACCTGCTTATTGCTCTTTCAGCTAGCAAAAATGAAATGTATCAGGGATATTTCCAATTCTACCCTTTTATTCTTATGACTCCGATGGCACGTGAGATCAGAGTGATTACAGCCGTAGATCCTTTTACTTCCCACCGCATAGAAGAAATTGAATAATCTTTGATGATTGAAGGATTATTTCGTGTTCTTTAATTTCTAATTTTTATTTGTCTTTTTCATGGTGCATTGGCTTCGGATGCTTCGAGATTGGAAATGTTCATAAAAACAAAAGAAGAAATATGTGGTGAATATCTTTTAACTGTGCAGTCAATTGTGGTTTCTTCCTGTTTATTAAATTCTTAGGGAGCTTGACGTAATGTTGGATAAAGGAGATCATAATGTGATCAATTGGTTGCGTGGCCACTTGGCAATCGATTTTTTCACATCGGCATTAATTCCGTTTACTCAGCGGTGACTGGTCACTGACTACATTTCACATGATATTTTTATTTTTAATTAATATGCAAAGGAGTCAAAAATAGCTTATGCATTTGGCCATTGAAAATGAAACATGTTTATTTTACCTCCGGTTCCGAGGCCTGCATGTTCATTGAAACGTTCGTTTCTCATTCAACAAACAGAATGCTAGAAACGTTGGCACCAACTCAAGGAATGCTATATAAAGAGACGGTTGATGGTCTATACTGGCCTGGACTTGGTAATTTTTCAAGGTATGCTTCATATGCGGGTTTTTCTTGAAGGATTAAAGTCGGGGAAGAGTTTGGTAGCATGGTCAATGCAACCAATATCATCTGTACAATACAGGAAACCCTGTACTCCCATTCAAAATGCTAAAAAGTTATTTTCAGTTAATTACGCTGCCATTAATTCCAGCCTGAAAGAAACAACCCCAACCCACAAGATGCAGATGCTAGAACAAATCCATATTATGTTCGCCATCTCTATCTCCTCAGAAAACATTATATCTATGTATGTTCGAACAAACTATTTTGAAGCAGAGGAACCTGCAGCATTGGCTCTTTCCTTCACTGTCGGTTGTGGTTCTGAAAAGAAGAAAAAAAAATGAAAATTAAACTTGGATATTTGTTTGAGGTAATGGCTACAAGAAGATGAATTTCTCTGCTATAAAATTGAACCCCTACGTGAAAAAGATCAAATCGAAAGGCAAAACAGAATAACAGATAATGACAAGATGGTATGCAATGAAGCTGTTTCGCCACTTGCATAGCATACATCTCCAAATTGGATAAACATTTGAATTCGACAACAAATGTAACTTGATATAGCAGATTACCCTTTATCAAATCCCTTCAAATTTCGTTCTTTCTATTAGCGAGTATTAATACACTGAAAAGGGGAACTTTCGACACTGCAACTTACTTGATATCAAGGCCCTAGGTCTAGTCTTGAACAAAATCTTGTGGCGGATGATACCGATGGCATCCAATTCTACCTCAGCTGAGCCGTTGTCACTGTCGTGGTCCACATCCATAGACTTGAGTTTCTTCAAAACCAACAATGGCTTCTTCAAGGTGATCTTTGACCCTGTCAATTCATGATACCCAACTGTGAAAGTGTAGTTTTCCTGCAGCAAGCAATCAGAAAAAAAGAAGAAAGTAAAAACCGTCTATAATCTTGATTCAAGAGGTAAATTAAATTGCATATGTAAAGACCTGAGAAGAAGGGCGGCAAAGCTCCCCAATCACGAGGTTTTGAAGGTGATCTTGAAATGATGGCTGAACTTCAACTACACCTTGCACTTCTACGATCACCCACTCTGGGCAGCTCTCTGCCCCGCAACTACACTTCACTTGGATCTGCATTATTGTTTTATTGTTTACCTTTTTTTCTCTACCTAATTGTTTACAGAAATGAAATTATATAAGATCAAGAGGAATTAGCTTTCTCAACAAAAAAATATTTTTTATTTAGTTAAAAAATAAAAAGGTTCAATTTATTTATTTCTAATATTGAACTAAATTGAACTTAAATAATTTAGACAAAAATTAAAATTAACTATACTGAACTTTCTCAACAAATATAGCAGTTAAAATTACCATGATGTGTCATTTACAATAACAACAATTTAAGGGATACCCATTAACTAAATGTTTTATCCTCTTGCAAATGAATAATATATAAGATATGATTTTGTGTTGAGACAAATTGCAACTCTAAACAATAAATTAAAAGTCAATGTATTAGAAAGATATGGAAAGGTACACAAGTAGCATGGTGATGCTCAACTGTCTGTTTCTATAATAGAACTAGTGAAACCAAGCGTTAAGTGTCAAGGATGTCTCCAATGCAAAGCTGCACGCCCGAATGTTAATCAGTTCAGCCATATTGACTTGTAACCTGAAGCAGCTATCATCAATTGTTGTAAATCAATAAATTCACTATATGCAAAATCTAACTTAATTATAGAAGTTCTTGTGAGGGGCTATCTTATGTTCATATTATCAAGCCACAAGTCTCTCCAGGTTCTTGTCCACTATCCCAATTCCATTCTATATTCCACTCCTCTCCAAAAAGTCTATCTTTAATAGTGTTTTTTGTGTGGATTGTAGAGCATAGAAGAGTTACAGACTCAAAGGTGCTGCAATCAAAACCACATAAATCAAATGTACAAAATTTAAGAAATGCTTACAAGAGCCACCATATGAAAATTAAAAAAAAAAAAAGCTGATAATAAAAAATAGCTTACTATTAGCAAAAGAAAGTGAATCTCGAGTTGCATAAATACCATCCTACAACAAATTAAATGAAAAAACATGTTCAAAAACAGCTGCAAGACTTTGAAATGCATTAAGGAATGACAAGAAGGCCATGATATCCGTAAACTACCTATTGTTTCCTTGGAGTTAAACTTTCATCTACTAATTCCCAAACTTGAACCAATTATAGAATTGTTGGAAGATTAACCATGCATTAAGAGCTCAAATAAATATAAGAGATAAATCACCGAAAGGGAAAAGATGATGAATGCATTTCTAAGCCTTGCATTTGCTAATATCTTAGGCACTTCCCCCAACATACAAGATGATAACTGGAAATGAGAAAAAAGGAGATCTTCAGCCAATCAACACAATCAATTTTAAAGGCTTGTAGCAAGGACAAGCTCCGCTGAAGTAGAAAAGTGAATAGTAGCCACCTTAATTTTGAACCACTTCTAATCTAGAGATCTAGGATTTGGAGTCCTTGTACGTGTGGAGAAAGTGTTAGGGACCCCATATCATCACTGGACAAGGTAGTAGATTTAAAATTGCACTCAAAATAAATCAATATCAACAATCTTAGGTGGAGTTTAAAATATGTAGAGTAAAAAAAAAGTATTAATACAAGAACACATGAAAGTCCACACCCCCACTTAATAGGGTCATAAGTAATTGATCCAATTCCAAAGTGAATGTTGACTCCATTTTTATTTTAGAAAATCTGTTTATGGATTTTAAAGTTAAATGCCATTTTCAAAATAATTATAGTAAAAGAAGGTTTTCAAATTTGAAAAGTAGAAAAGAGTTCTAGAGAGCCCCATCCTTTAACAAGCTTTTGAAAGAAATAAATGCAGTTTACGAGACCACCTCCTTGAACTATGAACAAAAACTCTCCAATAAGTAAACGGCACCATTCCACCTTTTATACAACCAGACCATGTAGCAGATACAAAATAAATAGATCGAAAAGTACAATGTAATAATGGGAATAATATGTCTCGCGTATAAACAAAGAATCCAATGCATGCATCAACCTCACAACAGCATGCAAGACAATATCCGCTCAAAACAGGGAAAGCGAAACTTTGTCCATGAAATATCTAACTGCATAAAACAGCTCAACCAGACCACCATTACATCACAACTGCGCAAGACCAGTTTAGACATCTATATAAGCACGCAATATTGGTAAAAAGAAGTCATAAAATTATTCTTGCAAGAGAAATTCCATTTTGCAGTAAACCATCAAAGGGTCAAGGAGAGAGATGGATTTCGGTCGTTTTCAAGGTGCTCATAGCACATGCTATGCAATATACTCATCAACAGTAAACATCAATGGTCATAGAATTAACCAGTCATAAGGACCTACGAACTATGCTAAAAATAACATTTCACACAAACAGACAAACTGAAATTAAACAAAATTATGAAATCAGTTTGTTCTTTAAAAAAGAAGGATTGCTGTCATGAAAAGCGAAGTACAAAGAACTAGCTGTTTACAGAGTGAGAGGCTCTTCGTAGGAGAAGAAGTGACCTGAAATGATGCAATTGTGGCGCCCAGAGATGATTCAAACAGGCAGGAAGAGACTGGTGTTGCGCTGACTGGATTCAAATGCGGAACCAAGTGCTGAGTCGATGGATACTCGGTAGTTGGGGCTTCTGTTCGTCTTCCGAGCTGGTAATGAAGATGAGTCTGGGGTTCGGAGGTTTGAGTCCTGCCGAGAGAGAGGAAGAAGCATTGAAATTTCTAGGCAACTAAAGAGAGAGAGAGAGTCGAGGGATTTGGATGAAACGCAAGTGACTTTAGTGATGGAGCACCGGGTTTCCGAATGGTGAGGCGTCGGCGTGATTATGTGGCTCGTTGGGTTAGAGATATGTGGTGCGGTCTTTTTCGGGTGGCCTAGTGCGACAGGGAACAATGATAGGTGATGGATTTGCAGGGATGAGAGGGACCTTGAGGAGTAGTTGAAATTGCTGGTTTTGGGAGAGTGGCCGACGAGTCGGGGTGCGCCCGGTTCTGTGTGAGTGGAGTGACGTCGTTTAGGGCAGAGAGAAAAAGAGCTACATCTATTTCGGTTAATTTCACTATTTCAGTTTGCTCCTTCCCCAAAAACTAATGATATTTAATAGGTTCTCATTTCTCAAAAATAGAAAATAAAAAATTAATTGCTATAGTGCAATGTTTTTGTCTTTTAACAAAGCTTGTTTTTGTTCTAATTATTTTCAGTGATAATTTCTCTCGTTTAAAGTGTAATTTATTTATTTATTAATAATAATGATAAGAAAATACCATCAAGCATCCTCTAAGATCACGCCACGCCAGCATACGGTTGGAGATTACGGGTATGAATAGCGTGGGGGATCTGATATTCGACCGTATAAAGATCTCACGGGAGGGACAAAATGGGGAATGAAAATGTAAGTTGAATATAATGACTATGAAAGCCTTGCGTAAACCGAACAGGTCCTGTGAATACGAGCACACAGAGTGCGGGTTTTGTTAGTTACTAAGAGGTCTATTCGCAGAAACTGAACCTAGCAAGAGCACTCTGTCTCCGTTTCTCTCATCTCAAGCATCAAAAGTAAGAATCTCTGCTCAAGCGGGATTTGATTTCTACAGCAATTGGTTTATTTTTACTAGTATACTGTGGAATCCAACTTTTCTTTCCTCATATGCATCTGTTTATGATATTTTTATTCTTGATCTGATTATTTATGTGCGTTGTTGAGCTGCTGGGCCTCTCCCATCTTTCATGCTTGTCTTCAATTAGGACTGCAGGTTACTTGACTTTTATGATTGTTTGAGATGAGATCTTGAGTTAGTTTTTTTTTCCTATGACTTTCCTAATCACATCTAAATCGTTCCTGCAATTTTGAATTTTAGGCTGTGATTTGTCATCTCCAATAAACTAAAGAATTGAGAGGGGAAGAGGGAATTTGAGTAATGCTGAAATTTTCTTTTTCTTTTTCTTTTTCTTTTTGGTCCATTGGCTTTAGATGAGTTCAAGATTCATTGTTTACAGAAATTAGACAAGAAAAGATATATTGGATATATTTTAAGCATGCAGTTTCTTGCTACATTTTTGTTATCTATTTAGCAAACTATTATGAAGCTTGTTCAACAAAAAAACAAAATTTATTATGAAGCTTGACAATTGTTGGATTAAGTAGACCAAAATGCAATGCAATTGCAAATCATACTGTTGGTACTATTTTGTGACTACTGTACTGAGGTTGCAAACATAGATTGGTGGTGTGTCATTGCCAGCCTCTGGAGAAGGGAATAGATTTGTGGAAAGATATTAAGCAATTATAGGTTCTAAAATCAGTCTAAGTTGGGTTATCAATAATATGAATGGAGAATAATAATAAATGTTTTGTGACTTTGTGTCAGATGTCTATAGTGTGTAAGCTATGTTTGATCCTTCGAAGGGTTAGTCAGGCCATAGCCGAATTCATTGAACATGAAGATAGGAGTATTTTGAGTGGAAGCTGTTGTCCCCAGCTTTCTGTGTTTTACTTATTTCTCATGTCTGTATACTGTATTGAATCTTCAGTTTCAGGATTATCAAGAAGTGGGGCATATTGGAAATCAAGTTAGAATTATGAAGTTCTGTCTCTCCTAATCCTGAAGGTTTGAAGGAGCAAGTAATAATCAATTTTCTAAATACAGAAATGTTCTCGTTGTTCTATGGTCTTTGGAAGTATTTATTCAGTAAGACAGAGTTTCATGTACTCATTCTTGGAATTGACAAGGCGGGGAAAACAGTAATGCTTCTTTGAGCCCTGAATTGATGAATTTACAAAATGCTTTTCTTCTTAATCCCCAACAAATTATGAATTTTTTTTTGTCATTTATTTAGAACAGAATTGCTATGTATTTCACTTTTTTTATTTGTGAATTTGTAGACTTTATTGGAGAAATTGAAATCACTGTACTCAAACTTAGAAGGTATTCCTCCTGATCGAATTGTTCCTACTGTTGGACTTAACATTGGTCGCATTGAAGTTTTAAATGCAAAACTTGTATTTTGGGACCTGGGTGGTCAGGTATGTAAAATTCAGGCTTGGAAGTTATCTTTCAGAAAATATTATCATAGGCAGGAATTTACGCAGGCAAGGGCTTGAGGGCTTACATTTGATCTCCTGTATAAAACTTTTATGTCTAGGTGTTGATTCTGTTCCAATTTTTGCGTGGCACTTTACTTGGTTTTAGATTGCAATGGTATTCTTAGCTGTGTAAAATGCAATAGTAATTGACCAAAAAAAGGCTGGAATAATTTTTGATATTCTGTCTGCTGCGAGGAAAAGATTATGTAACTTTCATAGAACTACGGCACTACAGAAATGCTATAACTAAAATTTAAGGCCCTCAGGCTGCTAGGTCATTGTCAAACAGGTGCTTTGCTTGCTAGAGGCCAATTTTAACTTGGCGCTATATGACATAAAATACATGTTATGAATTATGCAATAAGTTTTGTTTTTAATAAAAGAAAATCATTTCTAAGCTCTTTATAGTTTCACTAGAAGCAGGTATTACATGGCACGAGATTTGTATTAGATCAGACGATCTGATTATTGGTGCAATTGGCTTAAAGTTCAGCAACTGAAGCATTTTTTTGAAACTTTCTACCAGCCTGGTCTTCGCTCAATTTGGGAGAAATATTATGAAGAGGCGCATGCTGTTGTTTATGTAATTGATGCTACTTGTCCTTCACGATTTGAAGATTCAAAATCTGCATTAGGTGAGTGGTGTTCCGTTAATAATTCAAGAATCACAGTACCGACTTAAATTGTCAATAGCTTTCATTGTAGCCAAGATTAGATGGTGTTACAATGATGTGCTAATACTGCAAACTTGAATTAGCAGAAAAAGTTCTTAGGCATGAGGATTTGCAAGGAGCCCCTCTTTTGATATTAGCGAACAAGCAGGTAAAGCTAATGGTATTACAAATCTTTAACTTGAAATTAGTATGATGTTATCCTTACTGTATTAAATAGACCTTGATAATGATTAAGCCTAAAAAAGGCTCACTTAATGGGCATCATGTGGCAGGATCTTTCTGAAGCTGCATCAGCTGAAGAAATTGCTCGATATTTAGATCTTAAGAAGTTGGATGAGAGGATTTACACGGTTGAAGCAATTTCAGCATATGACGGGTAAATGGATGCTAGGAACGTAGTTGCTTTTACTTACTGCAAAGTTGGAGTTGAAAAAGATATTTGAAATCTGACAATCCTTCACAACACTTTATGACCAAAAGCAGCATATCATGTTAAAGTTACGAACTCAGAGATTTTATTGCAGGATGGGCATTAAAGAAAGTGTGGAATGGCTTGTGGAGGTAATGGACCGAAGCAAGAGAACAGAAATGCTGAGAATTCGTGCAGGTATAACAAGCTCTGGTGTCTAGAGGAACTATATCAAATTGCAGTTGTTTTGCGTAGTTTTGTAGCCTATGTAAATAAATAGGATTTACATTGGATTCTACATGGTCATATCATACTCCATGTTTTCACATATGCAGTAATGCTGCCCATGTTCCATTTCAGTGGTGACTACATTTCAGATGATATTTTTATTTTGAATTGATATTATTTTATTTTGAATTAATCTGCAAAGGAGAGTTAAAAAAGGAAGCCATTGAATGTGTTAGAAAGAGGCCGGAGCTTGTTGGTGTAATACTTTATGCATTTGGATGTTGAATATGTTACTCTAAAGAGAGTTCATACTGGCCTGGAATTGGAAATATTTTAAGGTATGGCTTCAGTGCGGATTGTCTATGAAGGATTAAATTTATGAACGCGTTCATTAGCAAGGTCAACTTATGGTTGGTTCTTTCTTTATAGACCAGTTTGAAACCGAAGAACCTGCAACGTTGGATCTATCATTCACTGTCGGTTATTGTTCTGAAAAAAAAAGTAAAGAAATTTTCGTTTGAATTATTGCCAGTGAGGTAATTGGCTATGTGTAGAAGAATTTGTGTCACAAAATTGAATCCCATACATTAAAAAGATCAAATGGGAAGGCAAAAGAGCATAAAACAGATATTGACAAGATGATAGCAACTTAGTTGTTTCCCCACTTGTGTAGCATACATCACCAAATTATCCATATGGGTGATGAGCATTTAAATTCGATAACAAATGTAACTTGCCTAATATATGTAGATTACCCAAATATCAAATTGCACCTCTTTCTTTTTTATTAGCTAGTAAATTCTACACCAAAAAGGGGAAACTTTAGATGGTGAACTTACTTGATATGAATGCCCTGGGTCCGGTCTTTAACAAAATCTGGTGGTGATCCCGATGACATCCAATTCTACCTCAGTTGAGCTGTTGTGGCTTCCCCGATCCACATGCATAGACTTGGCTTTCTTCAAAACCAACAACGGTCAATGGTTTATTCAAGGTAAACTTAAACGTTTTCAATTCATGATATACTCTAACCGTGAAAGTGTAGTTTTCCTGCAGCAAGCAATACGGAAAGACAAGAAAAAGGAAAAATCATCTAAAATCTTTTATTCAAGGGGCGAGTTAAATAAGAATGCAGATGTAAAGACCGGTGAAGAAGGACGTCGAAGCGTCCCAATCACGAGCTTTTGAAGGTGAAATTCACTTTGGAAATTGAGAGCAAGTGGATCCTTAAAGAAGAAAAAAAATCTATAATTTAATTCATATAGTTAAAAATTAATACATTAGTTTTTAACTGAAAAAATATAGTTAAAAATAATTATTGTTTATTATTTTTTAAGATTTAATTTGTGATATGTTTTCTATGCATTGGATAAAAGAATTTCATGGAAAATTATTATTAGGTTTTTACATTTTTGAAAATTTATTAATTGATTTTTAATTTAAAACTGTTTAATAAAGACCATTTTATTTTGTAAAAAATTAAACTCTTAAATTATGTGATTAAACATAAAAAAAAAGGAAAATAAATAAAAAAATATATAAATTTGATTATTATTATTATTATTATTATTATTGCTATAATTGAAAAGAAATATATCCTCTCTCGCAAATGACTGTGTTGATCATGATGAGTTAATAAGTAGAAATTTTAGAAAATGAAAATAGAGTATTGAAGTATTTTTAATATAAATAATTTTTATTTCTTTCTATTTCCCACTAATTTAGAGAGAAATGGAGAATTAGAAAATATATTTCCCCTCTCTTCCCAATTTTTCATCTTTACTCTCCTCTCCTATTAATGTTTAAATAAGAGAATTTTTAAGAAGATTGTATATTTTTTGCTTCTCCCTCAAAGAATAATAATCCAATTCAAACAAATATGCATTTTAATATGAGAGATAGTCATTTACTCAAAAACTTGAAGACAAAGTCTCTTAGTTTATTATATGCTAATGTGTGACCTCTTAAAATATTGTTCAATGTCAAAGATACAGTTTTTTTTTTTTTTTTTATTTACAAGGGAAATACAAAAGCATTTTCTTCTTATTTTCAAGGAATGAAAAGCCAAAAAAGTTATTGTCATGGTGTAGAATAAATTATTACTTTTAAAAGCATTATTATAACATTGTATTAGTGTATCCAACAATTTCTAATGCTGGAATTTGCCACTTATTAATTTGTCTTCACCGCAATGTGCTGCAAATATTCTATACAAGTATACATCCCCCATTCTCTAAGGATCCAAAAACTGCTACAAATTCATCACTACTGATGTGCAGACTGAACCAATGTGTTGGCAAGTTGCTGGTGTTTCATAAATCATTCATCAAGTGCATATCAAATTGATTTACCAAAACATCACACTGCTAACAATATTTTTCAACAATCAAATAGGCTAACCTGCAATTTTCAAACAGTTTCTACTCTTGTGGAAAGTATACTTCTATTATACAAAACCCGAAACAGAATGGAATTTGATTTTAGAACAATCAGTTATGAAGTGGGTTTGGTCCGCATGGGACAAGTCGGCGAGAGACAGTGTGTACTGAATCTGTCTTGCCGTTGCTGGACTTTATAGCCTTATGTATGGCAGAAATGCTTCGTAGAAACATGTCAGAGTACTTGGTTTTTGGATTCTGTTCTGTCGTTTCCTTGACAGGAACTTGGTAGGTGTAGCGGCAACTGGTACCACGGACAAGAGCTAGCAGCAGTATCAGGAAAACAAGGAAGAGTCGAGACTTATTATTAATTGTCATGATGTTGAATGGTGGGGAAAGAGCTAGATACGAAAATGGGGATCTTCAAGACAAGTTTGGTTGTTTTGTATGATGAGTAGGTAGGTTTGAAGTTTATTTATAAGGGGGATCAAGGCCACCTGTGGCGTGCAAATGCAATATTCAAGAGCAAAATTTCATATTTTATCAAATTCTGACTTGTGAAAATATATAAATGATTGATTGCAGGGACATCCTCTTCCTCTTTACCTCACAGATGACAGAGGTTGACTTTAATTTTTTGAAGTAGAGATGAGGACAAATATATATGGACACCTTATCAACTTAGTGGCATCCTGATGATGTCTTCTTCTTCATCTTCCAAGAAGATAATATCAGAGCTTGAAGACACTGAATCTCTATAAATGAAAAAGTTTGTTGTCTAGGACTGTAGAGATCCATGCACTTATAAGTAGAGCATTTCCAGGTGTAGGAGGTATATGGGTATGAACTCCACGCAACTTCTTGTGATCCTGTGATGAATTCATGTCATTTTGTTTCCTTTTCTCAGAGAAAGTCCGCAATGTTCACACATTGGCATGCTTGAACAGGCACCAATGCATATTGCATTTATGTTAAAATATATAAGCTGACTATGTATGCCTATAAATTGTTTAATTAGTAAGGTATAAAAAAAATGAAAGGGAGTGTTGACATTGGAGCCATTTTGGAGTTCTGTCATTGCAGAGTCATAATTATACCTGGAAAACCACGAGTCATGTGGGTTTATTAGACTGTTTATTATTGAGTGAGTCCTATTTATTAAAGCTGCTGCCAGCCAAGTTTATTTGCGTCAGCTTTCAGGCTTCTTGATTTAATTAAGACAAAAAAATGAGACGAATATTGATAAATAAATAAATAAAACAAGCTGTTCATCTTTGCTTTGTAGAGTTCAGCCCTGTTCCATATTGCTTAATCCTGCCCCATTGCTCTTGCTAGAAACAATTAATGAAAGATAACATAGAAACAGAACTCCATTATTCTTTGCAGAATCTGAGGTTACTGACGAATTGGTAAATTTTGGACTTATTAAGCTTGGAGCATGCTTAGGAATCTTGAAGTGGCAAGAAGATGACTACAAGGAAAGTTGGTAACAACTAAATTGGATGTTTACGGGAAAAGTTTGAATAATTGATGGGCAAAGACCAATTAGAGAGGAGGACTCATCAATTACAAGCAATGTTCATAAATAATTAGGATACTACAAACAAGAAAAATCAGCATACCTACCGACCTGCAATTTTCCTTCATTAAGACATTAATTACATTCAGTTTTAGTTATATATTGGGTTTAATTCACACTATAATTTTCTAATCTTGCATATGCTCTCCCTTCTTGCCATTTCTACTCTCCTTGTCCTTTCTTGCTTTGTCAGCTATCCATCTCAACTTCAAAGGTTTCAGCTAAGTAAATGTATATAAATTCATGGCTATCAAGAAGAATCTTATCTTAATTCCCTAAGGTTTTATGGTCGTCCCTACAACTACTCCAATGGGCATCTCAGCCTCATGAGCTATACTCGTTCTTCTGACACAATCATCATCAGAAGTTGTCAGAAAATAATTTTTATTTAATTATAGTTATATACTGAATAGACAGAAAAGTAGGCTTCCTTACATGCATGATGCCTTAATTTTTCGGGTAGAAACTGGTAAGAAAATGCTGGAATCTTACAACTTTGAAGTCGACCAAGCTTACTGTTAAGGGTCTCCAGTGCTTCAGTGTTTCTATACCCTGTTTTCCTCATTGATTAATAATTAAGCAAATGCAAATTTCTTGGTGATAGAATTGTAGGATTTGATGCTTTGATGGAATCGAATACTCAAGTACAAAATGAAGTTACATTTTGCTCAGGACTGAAGTTAACATGGTAGATACATGATGTTCTTCACAAGAGTAAGCCATAAAGCATTTTACAACTCCAACCAAGTTGGTTCGCGAAAAGAATGAAGGAAAGAACTGAGAATTACATTACATCCTCTGTAGGGATGTTTTACTTTCCTTGTCATTCTTTTCAAGAACCAGCTGCAAAAGAAAACGGTGAATCTCTGTCTCTCCCTCTTTCTCTCTTCTTCGGCTAGCTACAAAAGAAACCTGTGAAATTTCCCAGAAACAAGCTGGATAATTGGAATATTGTATTAATTGTGCAGTGGGTTTGGTCCGCCTGGAACAAGTTTATGTGAGACACCATATACTATGCTAGATTTGTCATATCTGGATTGCAGAGAGTAAGGAACAGCAGAGAGATGCTGAGGAAATGTAGAAAATAGCTCCCTGTTTGCTTGATGGGTAGCCCAGTTGATATACCTGCAACTACAGAGATGAAGTGTACCCAAAATGATCGTGAAAACTAGAAGCAGAAGCGAAGGCCTATAAATTCTCATGATGGTACACAAAGAAACTTCAAAGAAGAGTTTAAACTTTGAAGTTGAAACAGAGAAAACAGATGATTTTTTTAGTAGGTCTATGGTCTATTTATAAAAGGATCAGGTGACCCATGGGAAAGAACATGGAGCCAAAAATCACAGTTGATCATATTTGAATGACATGAATGCCCATTTTCTGAACATAACTAACTCATAATTGACAAACAAACATATTTTGCTCAAATGGGTCTTCGAACAAAAGGCCATGCTTTTCAATAAATAAAATAACTCAACCCCAAGCTTCTAAAAGCAAAATGATTTTTCAATGTGAATTGGTGTTTGAGAACTAAGATTTATTGCTTGGAAATGTATGTTTAATCACTTTTCTTTATATGTGACCAGAATGAGTAAGCGTTGTAGAATGAGATACAAATGAGAAGGTGCAAGGGTAATATGATATTAGATGACAAATCTAGAAAAGGAGATCAGTGCAAAGGGGCCAAGTCATTAAATAAAAGGGTTGGCATTTTATGTGTACTTGATAGGATATCTCAATGCCCTGTTGAACAGCCAACCCATGAAAATGAAATCTACATACTTGAGACTAAGATTCCATCTTTAACCATGTGGTCCAGTGACTACCACGCTATACCTATACTTAGATTGGTGAGGTTTGGGTTTGGTTTACTACTATAGCTTGGCTTGCATAGCCAATTGGAAAAGCAGAAGTAACTTCAGGGGCCAGGGCCAGGGCCAGGGCCTGCTCTGCCGACTGGAACCCCTGCTTACCCTATACATGCGTATTAAGATGGGTTTGTTCTACTCGTATCGTAGCCTACTTGCCCATCTACATTATCAAGCATAAGTATTCAAATGCTGAGAAAACAGCACAGGATGTGATCCTTTGTAATATGAAACTAATTAAGGCTAAGCCACCAACCTACCAGTAATCTGAGTCATTATGTCAGAACAAAATTTAACATCTTGAATAGAATTGGCATATGTCATATGGCGTCCACAAATAACAAACGGAGACTAGAGTTGCAATACTTTGCTGAAAGCCAATGTTATGGATCAAAAATACCCAAATCAAGAATGTGAACTTTAGTGGAGGAAAATGGGCGGTTTAGAAAAATGGATGCTAAACCATGAAGAAAATCAAGACAGAAAGCTCAATCAATGGCCTGCGAGAAGAAACGTTACAGAGTCTTCACGTCATTGATGCAAAGTTCAATGGCTGTAGTTGTTAATGGCGACTCCTTCAATCAAATTTCCACCTAGACCTAGTATCTATTGGTGATGCATCTCCGTGTCCGTTGAAAGTATAAGGTGTCTGTTGGCCAACTCCATGGAAATGCCAACTTTCCATGGAGTGCAGACACATATTCTGAAATAAATAGCACCCAATCCATGACTATATTAAGGCTCCCATTGTTTGGAAAATAAATTTATATATTTATAATGTTTTAAAAAGTTGTTTCCCTTTATTGATTGCAATGTTAAATGCTGATAAAATGAAATTTGCAGTTATTTTTCTTTAAAAAAGATCAATTTTTTCTGCGTAGCAAACAGAAAAGAAAAGTTACGGAGGCTTGAGATTGATATGGTTCTTGTTAGCGGGGGAGGTACCTTCCCTCAAGTGGCTGCGAGAGCTTCGGCAGAGAAATCTGAACCAATGCTGAGATTAGCTTAAGATTGAATTGGCCGATAATCCACATGAGCATCTAGCGCCTACATGGAGAAGAATGGTTTCTCGTGCATCCCGACTGCCATTGCTCTCAATATCAAGATATAGGCTATTTTCTTACCGGATTAAGGAAGAAATTCCTATGCGTTGCGACCATGAGAATGAAGAGGGGAGCAAGCAGTAAAAAATTTTCACGACATTCTTGGGGGTAATGGCTGCAATGGCCCTTGGATAATGACAAGACGATCGTGGGCTTAGACCAAAGACAAGATTACTCGCAGGCCTAGCTCTATTTACGGGCACGAGACATGGATACGGTTTATTTGGTCCACAGGCCTACACTCCAGGCATCCAGATTAGTGCCCCGACAAGGTTTAATGTCCAAACCGGTCTAGAAATTCAGGAGTTCATGTTTTTTTATTTCAAAGATTCGGGAGGGTTTGATTTCAATGGAGATAGTAGTAGGGAGAATCTTGATACAATTCCAGATTTGTCTTTTACAATTTTTATTTCCTTGCTATCAGAAAATGACACGTACTGAATCTACCAGCCTCGTTCATAATACTGATTTATCACGCAAAATTCTATATAGAAAGCATGTCTTCAACACAACTATACTACCCTGTGAAGTAAAACTAAAATGAGAATCAGACTTCACCAAGTACATGCATACAAACAAACATCACCAGGTTCTCCACAAGTACTCATTTCCCATATTTATAATCTTAATATTACTCATTGGTTTCGGCAGCAGAACGAGTTTCCACAGCTCCATCAGCTGATGGACCATCTTCAGCAGGCTTGGCGACATCAGCTTCTTTAGTTTCTGCAGGTTCACCAGCAGAAGCAGCTTCATCAGTTACTGGAACAGGCTTCTTAATAGTTCCCACCTTGACATACTTGCTCATGAACTTGTACTCCCAATCCTGCAACGCATCCAACTCAAATGGACCAAGACCAGAGACATCGCCAGTCAAATCTTTGTCTTCAAAGGACATCTTCGCAAGAGCTCTGCTGGCATCCTTTCCAGCAAATAATGCGTAAGGTCCACCAGGTCCATAAAACATCCTGCAATAATTGGAATACGTAACAATTATAAGTTTCTGCAAATTGTACTAATAAAAACTAATTGTCATTGGTGGAAAAAGGTTGAAAATTCCATCACACAATTCATACCGACGGTATAAGCATGCGACAAACCACAAACCTTCCAGCTCAGTTATCTTTTATGTACACTGAAATTCGATTAATCATGCACAGTTCTTTCTGTACAAAGAAGTTTGAGACCAACTTCACTCACGCTAGAACTAGATTAAGGTATTTAGCATGTTGCTTTACAGAATCCCCATAATTTGATAGCTTCATTTACACACGAGGAACACAGTAAACAGTGACATCACAAAGACAAGTGAAGATAATCAATCTAATAATTCAAATGAAAGCACTGAAAATTAACCATTCATCTCTAGGAACAAAGTTGAAGATTTGCGCCTCTCTATAACCCCCAGAAAATCTATAGCTGAAAGCTAAAAATTATTTAGTTTTTTATTTTAATATTAAGATGAGATTGCATCGTTATAATCCGTAGAGCGAATCAAAAAAAATTGCATTTGAACTAAAAAAGTGGAATATTTAAGAGACCACAAAGCAAGCAAAAAGTGGGTCAACAACAAGAGAAAGTGCAGCAGTGTCGAACACAAAGAATATCAGAAAGAGAAAAGAGAGAGAGAGAGAGAGAGAGAGAGAACAGAAAGGGTCAACTCTAAATCAATCTATCATCTAAAATAAAACAACCCAAGCAATTAATTTTCTAGAATTTTGACATCACAATACATAAAATTGGAAATCTAAAGAAAGTATACCCGGAAATTTCACAAACCGAAAAGCCAAAAAACAGAAAGATGATTGGTACCTGCTCTGAGAGACGTCATAGATCTGACCCTTAATAGCCATAAGCAAAGGTTTCTTAGGATCAGAGCCATCATATTGCTTAAGCTCCTCCTCAGTAATCTCACCAAGCTGAACAGGTGGAGGCAGAGGCTGCACCAGCTCTTCAACGCTTCTAGGCCTTGGATGATTATCAGGGGATACAAAGCACCCAGATACCAAATAGTAGACGGCCAAACACAAAGCAAGGATGGTGAAGAAGGCGGCTGGAGAGAGACCCGTGTAGACGGTGATTGCCTCCTTGAGGGTCTCCCACAGCTGCAGAGCCATTTTTATCTGTTTTTGCTTTGTGAGAGAGGAAGAAGAGGAGATATTTATGTGGGGAGAGGCCAAGGGTGTTTTAGTCTAAAAGTGCCAATTTAAACGTAAATTTAATTTTCTTCCTTTTTAGACGCCTGAGATTTCAAGCTATGCTTCTGTTTTTATATATTTTCCTCTTATTGGATTGCGAAGTTACCTAATTATCCTTTACTTTAGGTGAACAAATATCAATTTTTATATATATTTTCTCAATTTCGCAGTGAAATGTCTCGATTACCCTATAAATAATTCTCGTGTACCTGCTTGATGACCTCCATTGATGGCTCGCTTGCTGAAATTAAGGACGCTACCTGTGCGGCCCTGGTACAGCTTGTGAGGCGTACCCATGTGAAAAGCGCCTTGGACGTCGTTGTCGGCGTACTCACCGATCTTGAATATAGGTCGTCAAGGGCGTGCATTTCTTCTTCGTGATTAGGCTTGAGAAGAAATATTCTTCCATTTTTCAACTCTGAATTTTGGTTGCAGATTGGAAATGTGGAAGATCTTTGTGTTTGCAGGTTGGTCTGCGAACACCAGGTCTGGTATTTTGGTCAATTTTCTAAGACGCCATTGATGCCATTCACGTGCTTAGGTAGCACTTTTTTTATTCCAACTGAATCAATGTGATGCAAAAATGCGAAGCTCAATGACACATAGTAATAGGACGCATCATCAGCCCTTTTGTCATACACTTCAATCATATCAAAGGCAGACTTTCTTTCAAGTGGTCAATTTTACTATATATATTGTAACAAAAGTGATTCTACCTTAAAAGGTCCCAGCATCCTTATACACACTTTTGGTAATGGAACCCTATGGGAATGCCTGGTTGTGGAACTTGCTGAGCTAAGAGCTAGAGGAACCACATGTTCAAGAAATGAAGTAGAGCTAAGCAAGTACTTGAAAGAGTGGGAAGCTAAGTATCTTGCGGTCATTGAAGCAATTTGTGATGTAAACTTCTTGAGCCCAGAAAAAGTAACTAATTGAGTAACTAGGCTCTATTTTTAATAGTCTCAGAATTCTTGTTGAGTAATCCCATGAAAGCCTCAGGTAATTATAAGGATTTACACATCTCATGATTTTGCATGTTTTCTCTGAATTGATTTTCTTATTTCTTTCTACAACCTTGGTCTCATAACCCTGCATGATATTTGCATAGAAACTCCGAATAGATTTGGGGTCTCGCTTGAATAATTAGAAACTTAGCGTCAGGACTAATTAGAAATTACAATTATTTGTGTAACAAAAACAGTGGATTTATTTACGGACATATGGCTGAAGGGGAGGATAATTTAATTTGCAATGTCGCAATTGATAGAGAGAGATTTAGATTTGAGAAGGGGTGATGGATTTAAAATTCGCAAATACGGTAGTTAGTTCTTTTCATTTTGAAAAACGTATCAGATATGGCAGGCGTAAAGAATCTAAGGTAGTAAATGCTTGCTGGTGAAAATAACAGACCCAAATGGGAACATGTGTGCGATGTTGCAATTTGGCCATTTTTGGTTATTTAACGAGCCCTTCAAGTCAAATCCAAATTGGATTTCTCTTGTGAGAATCTTTGAAATTGGTGGCTTAGCTCTAATTTCTGTACTATGTACCAAAAATGTTGGATAATGACCTAAAACAAGACAACTCAACAGCCGGAAGGGAAGCAGATGAGTGGATGAAAACTGGTCATCAGTCACAATCAGTAATTCCCAACTCATTTTTGAAACTGAAGTTTCAAATTTGAGATTCTGAGCTTTAGTTCATTAATTGTTAAGTCATGTTTAGACATAAGTTTCAATCCAAATACTAAGGAGCAGTAGTCGGGGCTGTTGCACAATAATAAAACGGTCCTACTAGATGATAAACTGATGCTAAATAAACAATTGAATGGCTTGCACGCAATACTAATTTTATTAAGTTAGTTGCTCAACTCTTGGAGCTATATAGAAGTTTTAACATAAACTTCGGAAAAAATGGAATTTTATAGCTACCATGATGAGGAATAAAAAACATGACGAAAAATACAAGAAGCTTGCATAATTCAAAGATGTTAATGAAGAGATCAAATATGAAGTAAAAGAATTCAACGGTTACACCATATTCAATGAGATTACACAAGAACATTCAAGATTTATGAACTTCAGAATTTTAAATTTTAAATTATGACTGAAAATAAAAGAAATCCCACCAAATATTCAACAAAATCTGTTAGTACACTCCTTGTTTCGGTAGGTAAAGAATAATGTATGGTCCTTGTCGAGAAAGAAAATTAGGAATAATCAGTGTAGTCCACATGCCTTATTTGCATGATTGACCAGCGAAACAATAGGAGTCAAGAAGGTAATATTCTACATTAGCAAAAAATTTGCTCATCCTAGGGGACAAAATGGATAAAGATGTAGTTCCTATATATGATCATGATAGAGAATAGCAAGTGCTGGTTATAGAGTAGACTAATTTCTTGAAGATTTAACTATCCAAAAAGCATAATAATAGATAGAAAGAGAAAATGATCTCGGAAAAACAGAAAGGGACAATTTAGCATATATACATTATCGCCACAATTACCAATGCTAGCTCTGCAAAAGCAGCAGATTATCAGCAAATCCTCAGACCCACTCTCCATTACAGCCACTGAGAGGACGTCTTTTATCATCAAAACACCACAATGATGAGAGCTTTTTAATTACAACCATTCAAACATCATTTTATTCTCTTTCTATCATTAAAACAAAGAAACAATCGGAAAAGGTACTTGTTCTATAGCTTCTAGGTACTAAAATATGGTCTCAGAATCCTCCAATCAAAGAGAAAGAGAACTCACCTCATCCGCCTTCCACAAACCTTCCTCGTACTTGTACCACCGCATTAGCCCTTCATCATTTTTTGTCCTCTGGCACATAATGCAGGAGTCTTCCATGCAAGTTAAGAATTCACGTAACCGAGATGCCTTATCCAGGATGGTTTGATCAAGCTCCCTAATAATTCGTCTTGGAGCAGGAGGTGCAGGGGTTTCTATCAAAAGGCAATGTGATATGTTGAGCACTTCCAGGCATTGCAAACCATCCAAGATTAGGATCAAGACATCCTTAATTAGCATTGAACATCTTAGGCTCAAAACCTTCAATTTTGGAAGATATGCAGCTAGTGTGGAAGCAAAAAAAATGTCAAAAGGGCCCATGACTTTGAGTTCACTGAAGTTCCTACAATTATTAGCAATTTCCTCAATAAGGTAAGGGGGATTTGCTATGCTAGGCATTGTCAGGGACTCAAGATCTCTCCACATACGTATAGCCTTGCATATTCCGGTCTTTTTTATTCGGTTCCATGCTGGCAGAACAAGTCTTCTAAGTCGTGGGCACCTGGAACAGAGAAAAAAGAGGCTTAGATTTCAAATGAAGTATACAGAAATCAGAAAGATAATCCATTTCCCCAGCTAAACTGTTGCTTATGCTTTGAGAGGGAAGGGGACAAAAAGAAATATCGCATGGAACACTACGAATAAACTTCCAGTAAGAAAATTGAAATTTTTACGAGTTAAAAATTATCATTAGTTTAAAAGAATAAAGCTGTGAATTAAAAAAAAAAAAAAAAGGTTGGAAAATAACAGCATTGAATGTTTTTGTTTCTTAAAGTTGCAAATGGAAGCAATGCTTCCATCCAAAACAACAGATGATGGCTAATCACACATCTGCCAACAGTTAGCAAATAAAAGCAGATATGATGCCCATTAAGCAAACAACATAAATCTTTGACTAGGAATCACATATGAACAGATATGCCATATGAATCTGCACTCCAGCAGAAATAAATGTAACTATTGGTCCTTTAGCCATCAAATCCTCCCCTTCTTATCATTCTCTCTACTTGTTGGTACACCATCTCTGGTTATGATTCATCACATCCCAATGATAACAGCTCTAAGATTTATATTATTGATTTAATCACAACTACATCATAATTCCTACGAGTACACAGTTCATATTTGCTTCCTAAACATAGCAACACATTATAATTCCTATCAATACACAGTTCACTTTTATTCAATTAGATAAAACATATAAAATCCGTTAAAACCAAGATTTTCCTGCAGACCAAAATTGGTGGAATAGATCCTGCTATTCCATGCCGACAAAAAGGCATTATTTTTCTCTCACATTCGAATATATTGAACCCAATTAAGCCTAAAAACCTTAAATCCCTTTGAGCAGAACCTTGAGAACAGCTTCAAATTCATAATTTTATTGTAGGAAAAAAAAATCCAAATGAATCCCTCTACTTTACAAGGTCCAAATTAGACAATTTTTATTCTGGCTAATTAAACACCGCAATCATACATTTAAGTTCAAACAGACAATCATATAATATAAAAAAACGATCAAAATACTAACTTTTAATATTTTTAAATGTTTTATTAATAAAATATTATTATATGTTTTAATTGTAGTAAATTCCTTTATTAATAATAATTGCATATTTTATTAATGAAATTGCTTTTCAGATTCCTCTAACCTAGGTCTTTGTTTTCAAAAATCCAAAATCTACATTTCATCTTCTCATCTCATTCCTTCCCCTAAAGATCAAAGGATTAAAAATTTGTCTTTCTGCCCAAATCTTGTTCTTTGTATTCTCGTCTTCTTCCTTCATCTTCTCACCTTCTTCACTCTGCTTTTTCTTCTCACTGTTCTGTCTTCATGCATCTTTGATCAGCTTAAGTTTGCTCACTGCACTGTCACTCTGCTTCATATCACCTTGCTTTTCCATGCTCATTGTTGCTTGCCTCACCATTGCCTTCAGTGTTTTTGTCTGCTCATTGCATCTATATTCTCCTCGAACACCATCACCCTCCATTATTGTTTATTCTCACCACTGTGATATTAAGGTTGTTAGGTTGAAATTGTTCTGGTAGAAACTTACGGGTCTAATTTAACTTTGAGAGATGGATTATTGTTCAGATGACAATGTGTATTTTTGAGTTGGAAATTTGTGTTTTTTTGCTTCACTTTGTAGCAGATGAATTTGTGTATTATGAGTTCAAATTTGTTTATTTCTGGGTCTGTTTTTGAATTCTTGAGTCATATTGTTGAAATTCCAGTTTTGATATTGAATTCTTGAAATTTTTGGGTTAATATAATGAATTTCTGAGTTGTATTGTTGAACTTACAGCTTTGATCTTCAATTTTTGGATTTTTCTGAATTTTTCTCTTTGAATTTGTGGGTTTGAGTTCTTGCAAACGGAAGGAGTTCTTACTTGTTTTATTTTTTTAATTTCTAGTTAACTTTTTGTTTAATTGAAGTAGTATATGATTTTTAATATTTAAAAATCATTGAATATAATATTTTAGTAAGTCAGGACTGATTTGGACAAAATGTAAAGACATGGTTTATTTGACCAAAAAATTTGATCTTATGTGAACTTAGGGGTTCATTTGGAATTTTTTCCATTTAATTTAACATACCAGAAGGTTAATTCAAACCTATGCATATCAATGATATTATCAGAAAGTTTAGAACAGCTTAAAATGTGAAAAGTACTATGAACTCACCTTTCAGCAGTATAAGTCAACTGCTCGTCACTTACATACAGATTGAAGTGGAAAATCAGTGACGTTATGTTTCCCTGGCTGAGATTCAAGGATATCTTCAACAGCCGAGTCAATGTCTTATCAGAACGACCATCCACATACACATAAGGCTCCAAAGGGATTTTAATGAAATTAGATTTCAACATGGACAGGTCGAGTGTTTTCCAGAGCAAAGGATCACAGCAGGCCAAGCGCCATGCACTACAAACATGAGCAATGCCTGAAGTTAATTGGAAGATGTCGAAAGACTGGAATATCTTCACCAGGATATCAGTGTCTAAGTCCTCCCATCTTCTCACAACAGATATGCCCTCATCCATCTCATCAGATTCCCAAATGTTCCAATGCGACATTAAGCCTATACACAAACAACCAAACAGAAAATTGATATTAGCCGCACACAATACAAGAGTTAGGTAAGCTCTTTACGAGGTCATTTTAAACTTAAATTTGGGGAGAGACGTTTAAACTGGGAATTTGAGAAGGCGAAAAGTGACTAGAAAAGCTCAATTTTGCAAAAATCAAACACATTATTAAACCATATTGGGAAGGATTTAGAAAACAGAAAAGAAATTAATAGAGCTAGTCTTTACACGCAGCATTCTCTTCATTTTCAAAATTGAGGTCTCGCATGAAAAGATGATCCCATACAAACATCCAAAATCGTGGGTTACCAGTGTTCTTCTATTTGATTTTGCTCAGACAGAGAACAATTCTAACTGGCAGAAATAAGATCTTCAGATTTATTTTTTCAAAATCTAGTTATACATTGAACATTCAGATTCAGCTAAGCGATGAATCTCAACAATTTCCAATGAATCTAAAAAAATAAAATAAAAATGAAAAATGAAAAATGAAAAAGCCATTCTGTGGAGGTTCAATTACCATTCAGATCTCTCATTTCGGTGTGATTCAAAGACTAAAGAAACCAGATCTAAACAGATCCAATTTTCGGTCGGGATCCAAACATGCAAAAGAAGTAAGAGAAACACAGAGAGAGACCTTTTAAGACATAATCTGAGCAAGGCGATGTGTGTGAGCTCGTTCTTCTTTTTAGGTACCGGTGAATCCTCTCTAACTCATGTGTGTTGAAATCACGTGTGCAGCTACTACCTGACAACCTCTTGCCTGTACACTACTCTGAATTTCAAAAATTTATGTGGTTCCGATTGGCAGATACGAATTGGGTTTCTGGGTCTCAAAGCATTTGATTCCCTTAGGCTTTAAGCACTTCTTCTTTCAGGAATGCGAAAAGAGAAAAAACAAAAAAAAAAGGAAGGTCTAAATTCTGTTGAGCACTTGTTGGTCCAAGTCTGGACTCATTAGGGCCCAGATCCATCTGAAACCATTGGGCCTGAGTGACCCCATCCCTAGGTTCTCTGCCACATTTCAGTCACTCATTAAAACGACGTCTCGTCAATTTGCTGCCCGTGGAGTCGTCAACTTTAAAAGTGAACATCAAAATAAAAAAATAATAATAATATTACATTATATATACTTATAATTAAAGATAAATTAAAACCATCAATCATAATCTAAAGCTCTTATACTATAATATAAATTATAAATAAGTCGAGTCAAAAAATTTTTCAAATTTAAAACTGACTCATTTCGAATTAAATATCAATAAATTTAAATTTCATTATTTTAATAAATAAATCGAATTTTTATCGAATTTTATTAATTTTTTATTGAAATAAATCTAAAATAATTTTAAAAATACTTTTTTATAATTTTAAATATTTTTAATTTGAAAATAATAATTTTTTAAAATATATTTTTTTATAATTTTAATTAAATAACTCATCAACTCATAAATAAATAAAATTTTAAATTTTAATAAATTAAATATATATAAATTTAAATTTTATTCATTTATTAAATAAATTTAAAAATTATATTAAATTATTTTAAAAAAATAAATTAAATCAAATTAAATTTTTAACAAATCAAATCCTAAATAATTCAAAACTGCTGATCAACTAGTTGTTTTATTTTACACCCTACTTGAGTGAAGTTGAGGTGCATAACGGAAATACACTAAATTGGGAATGAGTCGTCACCAACTCCTTACCTTGGATGTAAAGTGGTAAAAAGTTTATAAGATGCGGCGTGGTACATGCCATGTAATAAAAATGAGTGATTTTATTTTCTTCAATGCAAGAGGTGATTGGCCAAGATAAAATATCACAAACAAAATAAATAAATAAATAAATAAATTATCAATAGCAAATAGTTATTGTTTTTAATATAAAAAAGAAAAAAGAAATGGGAAAGTGGTATATACACTAGCAGATATTAAATTCGTATGGAGGTTAGGAAAGAGGAGACAAAAGGCTTGGCTTAAACCACGTAAACTGGAGAAAATAAACAGCCTGTATCCACACACACATCACATACATAAATTGAGGCACAAAAGCAACCAACACTCCTCTTTTCTCTTCCAAACTAATTCATATTAATAATGATTGTAATAAATAACCTCTTTTCTTTTCTAAACCAAAGTTTCCTTATACCATAACTCTTCACAATACCATAAATACCCACTTCTTCTATCCATTCTAACGTCAGAAAGGAACCATATAAGCCTTAATAAAAAAAAAAATTACATATTTATTTAAATTTATTATACTTTTTAGTTTCATTGATAAAAAATTTTTAATATTTTTTTTTTAGAATTGAAATACCTATAGATATAAAGCATACACGATTATTTTAATTTAAAAAAAAAAAAAAGGCCAAACAACTGGAGAGGATGGCAGTTTTGCAATATTGTGGAATACCGGAGGCTATACATGAAAAAGGAAAAGAAGAGAGGGAAATTGGGAAAGGGGGAGGATAAATGCGCTATTTATCTATCCTTGGCTACTATACAAACTTAGCTAGATTCATGGGAACCTTTCATTGGTCCAAACGCCGAAAACTATACGACATCAACATCTATACAATATACGGTGAATGGGCAATGAAAAACCCCTCCGATCAATTCCATCCTGCTACTAGGGTTGAAGCGCTAAAACAAGTTCAAGAAGATCAACCAAGCCAACCCATTGAGCAAACCACCGACGAAAAAGCTAGATGTGAATGGGATTTCAGTCTTGAGACGGTTGTTTCATCCACCAACCGAGGAGCTGGCTCCGATGCCCTAGGTGTAATCCAGTTCGACCACTCTGAAAGTATCCTTGCCACTGGTGGAATAGCCAGAAAGATAAGAATCTATAACCTCAAGTCTTTGCTACCTCATGAAGGTAGCCAAAAAGGACCCGGTGTGGCTTTGTTAGACCATGATAATGCATGCGAGTATTACATATGTACCCCGGCTAAGCTTAGCAGTCTCCGATGGAAACCTGGTTCAAATAGCCGGGTTATAGTGTCTGGAGACTACGATGGAGTTGTTATGGAGTATGATCTTGAGAGAAAAGTCCCGGTGTTCGAACGCGATGAGCATGGTGGGCGCCGGGTATGGAGCGTGGATTATTCTCATAGCGATCCAATGTTGGGTGCGTCTGGATCAGACGACGGGACCATGCAAATGTGGGACCCACGTTGTGAGGAGGGTGGTGGATGTGTGGCTACAGTTCAACCCAGCGTGAATAAGGGGGCCGTGTGCTGCGTGGAGTTTAATCCATCTGGGGGATCAATGATAGCCGTTGGATGCGCAGACAGGAGAGCATACGGGTACGATATCCGGATAATGAAAGACCCGGTATTCGTGCTTGACGGGCATAAAAAAACTGTGACGTATGTGAGGTTTGTGAATGAGCATAGACTGGTAAGTGCGGGCATCGATGGGTGCTTAAAGCTGTGGAATTTACAGGATAGCCAAACGATTCGGACGTACAAGGGGCACGTGAATAGTAGGAACTTTGTTGGGTTATCGGTGTGGGGGAAAGGAGGATTACTAGGGTGCGGATCGGAAGACAAGAAAGTGTTCGTTTACGATAAGAGGTGGGGCGAACCCATATGGATGCATGGGTTGGAGCCAGTGGGTGAAGATGGGTTCGTGAGCAGTGTATGTTGGAGACAAGTGGGAGATGATGAATGTACATTAGTTGCAGGAGGATCAGATGGGGTCCTGCAAGTATTTAAAGGCAAAAGCAGAAGTAAGACCCATACAGGTACCTATTGAAGATAAAAAAAAAGCTCATATTGTTTTGCCTTTTTTAGGATAATATGCTGACCAGCTGGAGTGAGTGGTAGTGGTACACAGGCTCTTCTTCTTGTTATCGGTGAGGTCATTTTCTGCCTCTTTTCTTTATTACCAACTCTACCTTCCTGTTGACAACCGTGTTACGTCCGTCCGGACATTTTTTACCTCTTTTCTTGGTTTTAACTCGAGTTGTAGGCCCGTAGGCATATATACATAAACCAAATATATATACAACTCTTTTTTTCTGTTATTATTAAATTTAAAATGAATAATAATAGAAATTCAAGTGAGAGCTGAATATTTATGTGGTTTGATATATATATATATATATATATATATATATAAATGACTACAAAAAGGATTGATTTGAATTCTCAATAATTGTGGTTGTTGATGATATTTATTGATTTTGAGGCGGAGAAGCTTAATTTGTATATAAGTTAATGAGTACCACGCACCACTACTTTACCCATTTGTTACTGGTATTGTGTTTTTGTTACATCCTGATTTTCATGGAGAAACAAATATTATTATTATTATTTTATTTGAATATATATAATTTAATAATTTTATTTAATGTTTTATAAATATTAAACAAATATTGCACAAAATGGTATATTTAAAATCAATTATTTTTCTATCAAATTTTAAAAAATTATTAAAATAAATATAAATACAAATATTAAAAGTTTGATATTAAATTTGTATATATAAATAATTTTTAATAACCATTAAATTGAACTATCAATCTATTTATCCAATTTTTTTTTACTTAATGAATCTATAATTCAAATTCAATTTAATTTAATTATTTAAATCAATTAAATTTAAATTCAATTTATAAATTTACTTTAAAAAAAACAAATTTAAATTTTATGAATATTTATATAAAATTTAAATTTTATTTTATATAATTAAGATTAAATTTAGTAAAAACTATCTAAATTTTCTTTTCTTTTCTGTCATCCATGTTAAATAATATTAAATATATTTTAATTTTTTAATAAAAATATAAAAAAATATTGAACTATATAATTTGATATTAATATATTTGAATATGAATCTTTGGATAAAATCTTCCTATTTTAAATTATTTTTATTTTAATATCATTTTTTTTTAGAATTACATATAATTTAAAAATATATTTCAACCCAAAATAAACTTAAATTTGATTAAGGATTCAACAACATAACATAAACTAGTTAATTACAATTTATAAATTGATGTAAAATTGATAATGACACCACCTTGCTCATGTCTTCCTTGCTGTGATGCCGACAAAAATGTTATAGTTATCTTTATTAATATTAACCAATTTAATTTAATATTTTGTACGTATATACCTGTCTTTATCTGTATAAATAGCAAGTAAACTTTATACATATACTATACATGGAATTAATAATAATGTCACTCAGATTCGATAGACTTTTCTAGGTTTGATTATGCCCCTCTGGTAAATATAAAAATTCAATTAGAGAGATTTATAAAAAAAATACAAAGTCAATTTAGTAAGTCATTGTTAATTTTATTACATTTAATTTATTAATATATACATTTAAAGTAGCTTTGGAACTTTTTTGGCTATTAAACTTAGTCGCATTAATTTAATAGTTGAATTAAAATATTATCTACTAACTTCAAAAACTGCCCATTTAATTTTAGTAGAGAACATGTGGATATTAACAATATATATGGTCTTAGTTTGACATTATGCAGATGGCTACAAGTTTCATGATCTGGAAGAAACAACCATATGGCTCTTTAAAATATATATATATGCAAAATAGGATCTGTCAATCGCTTATTATTTTTACAATGATTAATACGAATATGTTCCAAAATATCAATGCCTTTGTTGTCTCACAATGATTTTCCTTTATATATAAACATCAACCATTTTCTTATTACAATGACATTAATATGACTGCTTGCTTGTATGTAGACAAGTCATATGCTTTATAATTCTTTACTTGTATTTTTAATGTGGTAAGACCTTAACTAATGTTTCCTTTATATACCAAAGCCTTCGTGGTCGGCTGTTCATTGCATCTGCACTCATCAAATTCAACAACACTCTCTCTCTCTCTCTCTTTCTCTCTATCAATACTAAGTCATAATAAACTTGTCATTATCAGGTGGTTCATTTTCTTTTCTCTGTCCAAATGGGTTCCAAGTCCTCTGACAAGCCAAAGCCGAAGCACAGGAAGGGCTTGTGGTCACCTGATGAAGATCAAAGGCTTACAAACTATGTTCTCAAACATGGCCATGGATGTTGGAGCTCCGTCCCCATTCACGCCGGTCAGTTTACTGCTATCCCTTCTACTCACTTCTCTGTCTCTCTCTCTCGCCATTGCACACCCACACTGAAGTCGATAATATGCACTGCTTCAGAATTCAATGGAGTCAAAAAAAAAAAATGCATCTGCACACATCGATCGCAGATTGTGCTGCTTTATATATATATATATAAAGCGATCACTAACTATAACATTTCATCGTCTTTTTCTTCAGAATTTATATATGTATTCTTATGTGCTTCCTGGAAATGGAAATCATTCAGGAATTTCCCCCACCAATTCTGATCTAGCCTTGGAAAATTGAGCAATTGGTTTTCAAATTTATATATGATATTTGCTATTATGATCAATATGTGCCGTAATTTCATTTCTGACTCTGATTTCTACAGAGAATTTTCTTTTAAAGGTCAAATCTTTCCAATGTCACAAAAATAATGAAAATCTCTCGTCCTTTTCCATGCTTCAGCCTATTTTTTTTTTTTTTTCTTTTTTTCTTTTCTGGGAATCTGATGGGAGCATGAGTCATTCAAAACATGTAGAAAATCAATAAATATTAATTATTTCTCGTGTAGGTTGATGTATACCAGAGCAAGCATGAAGTATAATCATGATGAGATGAACCCCATCATTTTGTATGCATGAACTGTTAGCTAAATTCCAGATATTGAAAAAGTAGAAAAAGACTTGTAGTTAAAATGACTAAAAGACCCTATTATAGTTGATTTACATATTATTCTCCGTTGATCATGCAGGCCTGCAGAGAAACGGGAAGAGCTGCAGATTGAGGTGGATTAATTACTTGAGGCCAGGGCTAAAACGAGGCTTGTTTTCTTTACAAGAGGAGAAGACGATCCTCACCCTCCATCGCTTGTTAGGCAACAAGTAATTAATCAAGAATATTAAATTTTCATTTCGTTTTAGTTAATGCATACCCTTATTCATTAACTCACTCCTCCCACTAGCTATATCCCCACCAAATAAATAACATACCTTCGTATTTTGTGACTGCGTAGGTGGTCTCAAATAGCACAGCATTTGCCTGGAAGAACAGATAATGAGATAAAGAATTACTGGCATTCTCATTTGAAGAAAAAGGTGCTCAAATCTGATCAAGGGATGAAGGAAGCGAATGCAGACAGCACGAGCTCAGACAATATGGAGCATAATTCTCCCAAGAAGCTGGCAATAATGCAGACTCCGGATTACGAATCATTATTGATGAACATGGAAAAATCACCAACCCATGCAGATGAGTCGGTTCCACAGCTGTGTGAATCTCCAAAACAGGCTAACAGAAGCTCCTCATTGCCTAAGATTATGTTCGCGGAGTGGCTTTCACTTGACAGTTTTTCAAGTCTATGTGATGGAATAATGAGTTCCAAGGATCAAAACAACTCCAGCTTCCAGGATAATTTCATGCAAGGTTGTTATTCAAACGAAGGAGCATTTGGTAATGGTGAATATCATAATTCGCTAAGTTATGCCTCCCCAGAAGACATGTTCAGTTCACAGTTTAAATTTGAATGCCAGAGTTCAGGAAATGATCAGTTGATAGATTTTAGTGCTGGAGAGGATATTTGCAGTGAATTAAACATGAAGAACGAGTTGAGGTACAGTACATATATGAGCACTGAGCATATATAGGACAGGTTTCAAAGCAACTTGAGAGGGAAGAATAATCTCTAATTGTACTTTATTATAAATTTTTTTTATCAGTGTAATTAGTGCTTATTCTTCCATGGGAAAGCAACGCTCTCGGAGAATCCATCAGATATTTGTTTCCTGGAAATTTTATATAAAATATGTATGTTCGTTCCCATCAATAAGAGAGGATTGCTCTGAATTCCAATCAGCTGATGGTTCATTATGATTAGGATTTTAGAAAAAGAAAATATAAAGGCAGCTACATTGGAAAATTAATAGAAAAATTCCATTGACTTTTTGCCTACCTAACACTGGGATTGAGTTAGGACTCTCATATTATATGATGCATTGACATAAAATAAAAATATTTTTTTATTTGAGAAAAATAATAACAATAGGCATATTGGGTAGGCTGCAATAATTAATAAAAAAAAATGAAATAAATGCAGTACTGCCAGAAAATGCCTAACTGAGAGTGGTTGCTTTGCTATACCAGAAGAGTTGAAGAATGATTATATAAGCTAATTAATAATTATATCCGAAAATATTTCAACATCATCCTCTGTGATTTAGTTTCAATTTGTATGGAGAGCAGCCCCATCCATATCAGCCCACCCTGATGAAATGTTCCCAATAGTCCTCCCTTGCTTTATCCACACCAACAACCTAAGGCCATCATACCACCAACATGTACTAAAAGTTATCTCCATTTCCCCCCGTACGCAACACCGAATGGCCAAGTTAATAAAACCCATTCCGATTGTCTAAAAAAACACTCAAATCCATGCAACCACCTATATGTCCACAGAAAGCCAGCTCACGTTCACCCTACTTCTACACAATACAACTCTATATTTTATATTATTTATTTTATATTTTAATAATAATTAAATACAATTAATGAAATATATTTATAATTATTATAATATTTAATAAATTATATATCTATTCTATTTATAATTATTTTAATTTATATCATTTTATAAATTAAAAATAAATAAATAAATAAATTATATAAAAAATTTAAAGTAATAAAATATTAATATAAGTTATAATTAGACATATTTTAGATATAATAAATTTTTTAAATATAAATAAATTGATATAATATTTTTATATATAAAATTAATTTAATAAATTAAAAAAATAATACATTTTATAGAATTTAAATACAAATAGAATAATAAAATTATATTTATAACAAATTACAAATGCTATATGAGATAAAATATATAATTTTAATGGTATAAATAATATTACAATATTTAAATTATTTATTAAAAATTTTAAAATTATATTTAGTACAGTTTTAATTAATTTTTTTTTAAATTCTAATTTTGTTATTATAATATAAAAAAAAGGCGTTAAATATCTTTTAAATTAATCTTTCATTTTCAACTAAAGTAGTAATATATTTAATTAATTATTTTATTTTAAATATTATAAATTTATTTATTTTTCTAGTATTATAATAAATTATAAAAGTGAAATCCTATTTATTTATTTTTTATGTTTTAAAACAAATTTCTTATTTTTTTAAAAATAATTTGTATTGCAAAAAAAGTTAAGAATAAAAAAGTTGTAATTTATTTTTGCTTACAAAAACATTTTCAATTTTAGAAATGATAAACCTCATGCTTTTCCGTACATAAAAGTAAGTAATATAATTAAGAAAAAACTTAACTATAAATAGATTTTTATAATAATTATTTTAATATAACTTTTTTTTTAACAATCACATTAATTAATTATTTTGGCTCCTCTTTGTTTTTATTTATTTTATATAAACTACGTACTATTTCAATACGACAACGTTTCATTACCCATAGTAATAAAATTTCCTATAAATAAATACATTCAAAATAAAATTAAAATTTTGCACTATAAACTTTTTAAACTTAAATTTTTTTATTATTATTATTAAAATATTTATAATCTTTTATAAAGTAACTTATATTTAAAATTGTTTTTATTTATATTCTCTAAATTTAAATATAATGTATCACGTATATTTCTCAATTTTAAAATAATAACATATATTTGATTTAGTATGTAAATTATTTTTATAAAAAATATATTTTTAATAATTATATATGTTATTTTAGTAATATAAATATAAATTAAAAAAATTATATATAATATGGTTTTTTATATATAAAAAAAGTCTTTAAATGATATTAAAATAAAGTAAATTAATATATAATATTTTATGGTAAAATAAATTCAATATAACTAAAATAATTTAACTAAATAGAGAA
The DNA here is from genome assembly GCA_948266635.1 of Cnidoscolus chayamansa. NCBI lineage: Eukaryota > Viridiplantae > Streptophyta > Magnoliopsida > Malpighiales > Euphorbiaceae > Cnidoscolus > Cnidoscolus chayamansa. The sequence continues at coordinate 9,655 of CAOGCB010205352.1, read as the reverse complement.
TAAATAAAATATATTTTAAGTTGATAATAATTTTTTTAAATACATAATTATAATTTATAATTTAATATAAATATTTATATAATTTACTATTTAGTCCTTGTGTTTTAGTAAAACTCACTAGTTGGTTTCTCAATTTTAAAAAATACATTGAAACTTCTATATGTTTTCAAAAATTCATCTATTTAGTCTCTACCGTCATTAACATTGTCTGTTTCTCTTAAAGTGACTAAAATACTATTACTCATAAAGTTAAATTTCAAAATAATCTAAGTTCAAAAAAAAAAACTAATTATTGAAGTGCAATTCTGTTTTCCTTATTTTTTAAACCGCCTAATCCCATTAATGAAGCTTGAAGAGTAAAAAAAATACATGAATGGGGAATGGAAAGTAAAGGTTCACGATTGGGAAGGAATCACCTTCGCTTCCCAACCATTTAGATAAAGCTCTCTCGTCCAAATAATATTTTCCAAATATGAAAGAATTTTGACTCATCGATGCTAGTAAAGTGAGAGATACAACAAAATCACATTCAGTGGCGATTGTGAGAATGTGAGAGCTTTGGGCTAGAATCAAGTGGAGGAAAATAACTAGTTGACTTGGTTCTTAAATATCTCCTAATTGTTTCTCTTGACCTTAGTTATTTTAATCTCATAGAATTTTACATTTGTATCTTATTTCAAAAAGCATTGCTTGTATTGATCTATAAAGATGACTATCAATGCCTCGCCTATCATCAAGAATGGCTACCTTAGAGTCAGAGGTAAGGTACTGCTCGCTCAAATTCCACAAAATGTTGTCATTCTGCAACCACCTCTGACTCTATTTTCATCGGCACCACTTCTTTCACCCCTATTTCTCGTCACATCTTTAGCTTTGAAGTTCTCGAGTAAGTTTCTAGTTCTTTTCTATTTTAATGTATCTCTATTTTATGCTTATATCTAATAATTTCATTTCAATTTACTCTGTCCTTGCAAGGGATACAGGTTCTTATACATCTTTAGAGTCAAAATCTTGTGGATGATACCTCGTGTGGATAAATCTAATAATGAAATCCCCATGGAAATTCTTATGCTTATGCTAAAAGCATTTGAGGACTCTGCCTTATATGATGAGCTTTATTATGAGACATCAACCGGCAACACCTTTTATATTAGGTTGTTGCTTGTGTTGGACGGATACTTTCGATCCAGCTTGTAGGGAATTTTGCGAATGAGCTTAGTTCTGCATTGAAAGTGGTTAGTTCCACCAAAAGATACTACTTTAAGAAATTCAATTTCATAATTTATACTACCCATAATATATTGATTTTCTTAAGATACGCTAATGTTCAAACTTCCCAGGCATTTGAAATGTTATTTGTAAACTTAGGGAGTAATTTTTTTGAGCTACTCAAGAATTGTATCAAGAATGTGGAGGAAAGAAAAAACATAATGATGAAAATGGAAGAAAGAACGGAAAAAAAGGATGGAAGAAAGAAACGAAAAAGAAGGGATGGAAGAATATTAAGGAAAAAAATGGAGATATATGAATAGGAAGAAAAAAGAAGAAAATTGAAATCAAATTTTCATTTGATGCAGTAAGTTTTTGTAATTGCAAAATTTACTTAGGTTTCTTTATACATCAATAGAAGGGTAATTTTAGAATAGAAAATTTTTAAAATCACATTAGATATTTTAATATATTTTAAAAGATCGAGAAACTAATTAGTTAATTTCATCTAAATATATAAATTAAATAGTAAATTATCCTAAATATTTTATAAAAAAAAATAGAAAAATTTAAAATTTTTAGTATATAAATTAAAATTGAAAAATGTTTATTGATGATAAAGATAAATAAATTTTTTACTTGATGATAATATATATTTAAAATTAAAATTGAAGAGATTATGATATAAATTAAAATTGAGATAATTGGAAAATGAAAGGTGGAAATTAATTGGAAACCAAATTAATTGCATGAAAAAGGAAATGATGACTATAAATGGGAGGTGTCGGTGACAGAGCTTGGATAGACTGATGATAATGATAGACCAAATAAAATTGAATATGAATTAAGTATTTCCTATAAACGATGATGTTCTAAATGAATTGGACTAATTGAGTAAAAGATGGATCGAGAAACGAGTGATGGGAGGGGAAAACAAGATGGCGAACCAGCTGTCCGATTTCGCCGACAAAACAAAACCAGTGTAAGGAGAACACAGTTAACAAAGGAGAAACACTCAAGGTCCTGGTCATTACAGAGACTTGAGACCCAAGATATCCCAATATCCTGAATGACGTTTGATTTCGGGTTAGGGTCTCTTCAGCTGAGGTTTCGCTAACACTGCGAAGCGAGGGTTATAATAATGTGTTAATTACAAACCTCGAGGTGTCTCAGGTAAAATTACAAAAATGTGTTATTCGTGTCAACAAGGAATTAGGGTGGCACAGGATTTTCGTGCAAGAATTGGCGGAGTTATCAGTCAGCCACTAGTGCTTCTTGCGTTTCCAATGCTCACAGAAAGAGCATTGACTGAACTTCATTCTGTATTTTCATTTTATTTTTAGAGTTCGTGTTTTTGCCAGAAGAAGAAGCTCACTTTGATGAAGTCTCTTGAGAAGAAGACCAGAGCTCAAAGGTATGCCATGTCCGTTTCCTCTCCAGTCTCTCTTTCTCTCTATTTGCTTTTCTTTAAAATGTAAAATGGTTCTCGAAGACTGCAACTAGGTGACTCTTTCTTTCTTATCTATTCCCCTCCAAAATTGTTTCTATCAACTCTTTTTATGAAACCTGGCAGGGGTTCTAGTGGACTAGTATAATAAATAATGATTTGCTTCTTGCACATAACGTCGATAGCAATAAATCCACGATCAGATTTCTAGATGATAAATCCCATCAATTGATTCTTTATGTTCTCGTTTCTCGTTAAAAGCTTAGGCTTATCAACATCTCATTACTAGGCGGGTTGTTCTATCTATTTTCCCTTTCTTGGGTTTAATTGTCCTTTTGATGGCTGTGCATGGAAGGGAAGAGGAGGTGAAAAAGAAGATGGTAAGAACTCCTTGTTGCGATAAAGATGGAGTGAAGAAAGGTGCTTGGAGCCCTGAAGAAGACAGAATCTTGGTTCAATACATCCAAAAACATGGCCATGGTAGTTGGCGTTCCCTCCCTAAGAATGCAGGTACTGTAAATAGTAGTGATGAACTGAATCATGAATTATTTGAAATCAGTTCGACCACTATAATCTCAATAAACTTCAACGAAAAGGAAGTGAAAATTTTTTGTTCTGGAAAGAGTAAATGGCAAAAAAAATTTCTTTGGCCCTTTTTAATTCTTCAGCATACTAAAGAGTGAAGACAACTCTGTCATGCGTTACTACAGAGATGGAGCTTTCGTCCATTTCAACGTGTCAAAAAATCTTTCATGGCACCTTCCGACTGACTTTAAATTTGTTTTTGTTTATAATTGTATTCTATTAGAGTGCATCTTCAACCTCCACGCCGTTTTCTATTCTTTTCTGTATTGCTTGAATGCTTCAACAAAATCCTCTAAACTCTACATCTAAGTCTCCCCTTAATACTTGGTTTGCAACTTAATACTCAGTTGCCCATGTTGATCAGTGAAAATTTGCATTTTAGAAGTTAGAACCCTTAGGTGAGAGCAATTTAGCAACTCAGTCAGCTTATCAGACCACCACTGCTGCATTTGGTAGATAATCTAACTGCAATAAAGTCAACCCTGCAACTCATACAGCTTCCAAACCAATTTAATTCTTCGTACTTTCGAATTCCTAAGAATTTTGGAAGCTTAATGGAATTACCTTTGATTTATGATTAGGTCTGCTTCGATGTGGAAAGAGCTGTCGTCTTCGATGGACAAACTATCTTCGTCCTGATATTAAAAGAGGTCCCTTTACTCCTGAAGAAGAAGCTACTATTATTCAGCTTCATGGCATGCTTGGTAACAAGTAATCCACTAGCTCTTCGCATTACAAAAATTTTCCAAAGTTTTATATGTGGATGAAGAGGTCTTCTCTTCCATAATAATGCACTCGGAAAATTTTGAGAAAATTTTCATCCTAGTATATTGCCTCCTGGTTTGGACATTCTAGATTTTCATTTATACTCAATTCTTGAATGGTAAATATCTCAGGTGGGCATCCATAGCGTCCCAACTACCAGGCAGAACTGACAATGAGATCAAGAACTTTTGGAACACTCATCTGAAGAAGCGTCTATCTTCCTTGGATCAAAAGTTGCAGACTTGCTCTTCTTCTGAGCCCAACAATATAAAAAGCGAGTCTCCATCAACCCGGCACATGGTACAATGGGAGAGTGCCAGGGTTGAGGCTGAGGCTCGTATGTCAATGGAATCATTGTTGCTTAATCCATCATCATCAGTTAAGATGGAATATGATTACTTTCTCCAGTTGTGGAACTCTGAAGTCGGGGAATCGTTTCGCAATGTCGGAAATATTGGGGAGGCTTGTGAAAGTCCTATCTCACAAGCATCTTCATCCCCAAAATTTGGATCTGTTTCATTTGACAATGAAATTGGGGCTCAAACAACGTCCATTAAACAGGAGACTGCAAATGAACAAGAAGATAACTGCAAACCAAATGCAGAAAACTTAACTGGTTCAGATTCCATCAGCTCTAATGAGTTTATTGATTATTCAGATACACTACTGAAGATGCTGTTGGATGTTCCGGTTGGCAATGATATGGAATTCTTGGAAGGTCACTGAAAATTTTACCAGCCACATGAATCTTAACAGTGATTGAGACTGTTTTTTCTCTGAACTTTTTGCGGTGGGTTGTGTTTGAAGGGGAAAATACTGAAGCAGACGATGATTTTTGGCTCTGCTTTTTCAGTATTTTGCCTTTCAACATCTAAAATACAATGCCGCTAGTTCCTTTTCGTCTTTGTCAATCTGTGCTTGATTTTTGAGAAGCTAAAAGGCAACAATGATATGAAATCAAGTGGATTCATGGGGAAACATAAGTAGGATATAAGGCCAGTTAGTTCGGTCTCGGTTCATACGAAGTTTTCAGAGTTTTTGTTTTTTTTTTCATTGGCTTACCTACAGTGCAACTAATCTTGATAGTTACCTAGTGCTGCTTATGGATCTTTCCTGTATATTAAAATATTTATTGGACTATGCAGTTCGGTTTCTGATTTTCCTTGAGAAGTATATTTGAAACCTTGAATTTCATAAGATAATTTATTCTCGTTGCAGTTACAAATTCAATAAGTTAAAAGCTTCCAAATAATTTCAAATGGTATATATACACGAATACATCAACATGAACACCCAATAATTGAATATTTTCCCAACCCTCTCTATGAACAAACAAGCACTTAACAAATAACTCACAAATAAATACACAAACAATATAATGTTTCATTCAAACCTGAGTATTAACGTCTAAAAACATCCAAGGAGCTTATTTGGAGCAGTTCCAGTAGCACGATACTTCGCTGCAGTCTCCTCTGCCTTCAGAATGTCTTCACCTCGTTTAGCTTCAATCATTGCCCTTTTTTCTTCTGCTTCCCTGTGGATTAGTGCTATTTTATTTTTCATTTTCTCCACATATTCTGCCTTCTTCTTTTCCAATTTTTCCTGCAATTTCAGAACCAATGTCAAGTTCCTTTTTTCTGTACTGTACATAATAGTTAATAGCTTATAGCTCCAGTAATGATCTGGGAGTAGAATTCATGGAGTAGGAATCAAATTATGGAGGCTGGTGACTTCAACTTAGTTACTGTTCAGTTGAATGAAAAGAATAGACAAGCAGACAGAAGAGAAGTCAAACAACGGAACAGTTTGGTTGGAAAGTAAAATGATTGTTTCATATGTAAAATCATTAATAGGAGAGAATTTGAAGGGGGGACACTTTGACAAATGACGAGAAGTAGTAAAAGTTGCTTACTGAAATATATAGTTCAGGTTGTTACCTCAATTTGCTACAACTCGGCCTCCACAGATGCTTTCTTGCTGTTCTCCCATGACACGATGGCGGATAGCTTTTTGTGAGCTCTGCACATTGTATTTAGCAAGCTCAGCAAGTAATCACAATCTAGCATCATTCAATAGACTAAAGAAATCTTACTTGTTCTCTGCTTTGCTCTTTTCACTCTCTTCCCATGCTTTAACAAGTGAAACCCTCTTCTCTGTTTCAACCCTAGCAAGGACAGCATCTATACAAAACAGAAGGATAGTTACTTTAATTGCTAACAAACTTTAGCAGAAGGAAGAAGGAAGAAAAAAGAGTAGCAGCATTACCTCGATTCACAGAACCCTCAGTACTCTTAGCCTCTGTCACAAGCAGAAATATATTCAAAACCAATCATGTTTTACATCAGAAGCGAGACGGATAGTGCATAATGTTCATGGCAATTCCGATACTAAAATGACTATGCAATCTTCTACATTAACCCAATACCCAAGATTTTAGAATATAGGATGGATTTTCATAAATAATCAATCAACCGATTGGCCAGTTTACGAGTCATTGATAAATTTGTCCTGTAATTCGAGAAATCTAAATCAAACACCGAAACGGGAAAAAAAAAAAAGAAAAAGAAAAAGCAAGAAGTTCAGAAAAAAGCACATTAGATTGTTTTTTTTTTTAAAGATCCCAAAGGATTTATCTATGATGATTAAAAGGGTTAAATCAAAAAGCCCTTTACAGGATAAAAAATAAATAAATAGTTAATATACGAAGGATATCACTACTCAGATGCAAAAACAATAATATATTAATCTATCTATAATTCCAGACGAAGAAAAAAAAAAACTTTCTTTAAAAAAAAAAAAAAATCGGTTATTCTGAATGGATTGGAGAGACAAAAGGGAATACAAAAAGTTATTCTCTTAATTAAACGCTCCAACCAGCCAAACAAAGGAACGTTACAAATATAACTTTTTCCTATACAAAAGGAAATTGGATTTTATTTAATATAAAAAAAAATTGATTTAGAAATATCTGTTTATTTTTCCTTTTTTTTTGTGCTTCAATAAATAGAAAAAAAGGAAAGAAAAATAAAAAATAATTATCATACTTTTTATTTTAAAAATATAAATGAAAAAAATAAAATAATTTAATCTAAAGAAAAAAAAAGAGTGAAATATAATTATTATTTTTTTCTCATCAAAATTTATACTTAACCGAATATAAAACAATTAAAAATTAAATTTTATTTTCTCCCCTGACCAATTATTTTTCCCTCAAACCAAACATAAGGAGAAAGCATGTAAAAATAAAAGATACGGAGAAAATATTATACTTTCAACGGCAACGATCGCTTTAGACTGATCGGTCTTCTCTTCCGTAGGCGGAGGAATGACAGATTTCTCTTCAGCGACGTCTTTAGGAGGTTGAACAGCTTCAGGTGGGTGAGTGGGAGGTGGAGGATCCGAGGGGGTTTCCGGTTCCACCTGCTTAGGGTCCTCCTCAGCCATAAAGACTATCCAAATATAGAAATCAGGAAAGATGGAGAGAGAAATTGGTAAGATTACAGAGGATGAATAAGATGATAAATAAGTGAACACTGATAGTAAGAGGAGAGAGCTTTGGTTTGTTGAGATTGAGATATTATAGTTGAAAGTGGGTAACTGTATCTTCCAACTCTGAGCTGTACTGAATTGGTAGGTATTTCTTATGTGTCTACGGAAGTAGCCCCTTTTTTGTAATATTTGTTTCTTTAGGGACTCCTTTTTGAAATTAAGATAGATTGGTAATAATGCAAGTTTTTCTCTATTTACAAAGGAAACGACATCGTTGGAGGATATTTCTATTTTCTATTTCCTAATTCTCGCCCCCTGTACGGTTTCATTTCAAAACGGCATCGCTTGACATCCATTCAGTCACATCAGTTGCAGATTCTCAGCATTCCGTGGTGGCGACGGATTCTTTTCTGGGCCAGTCTAAGAAAAGCACAGCCATAATTAAGGAAAAATTAATTATCATGAATTATATATATATAAAAATTAATTTTCAAAATTATAATAAAATATTGTGTGATAAATTACTAATGAGAAAGTGAAGCCTCAACCACATTGATCACTTGATTAGATATGTGGGACCAATATCTTTAATTAAATATTAATATAAAATTATTCCCTCCAGTGGTTAAATTTCAGAAAACATTAATATTAAATTAAAATAATTATTAGATAAGCATGATGGAGGGGAGGGGGGTCCTTCCATTTCTCTAGCTTTCACAAATTGGTAATAAACTTGCTTACTCATAACCCTTTATTTTGAAGTGTATGATCTCATCAAGTGGCCCAACCTCATTTTCATTGATGTGGAGTTTGATATAAGCAACTTGAATTTTATATACCATATAAACCCCTCTCTCTTTGTATGTATATATGTGTACACACACACACACACACACTCAGCTTTCATATGGGCCATTGATGTAATCAGAACGTTCAGAGCATATCAAGTATGAAAGAAATAACAGTGGGTGATTGTTAAAAAAACATACCTAATTTAATTATGTCTAAAAAACCTAGATTGAGGATGAGATTTATTAAGAGTGTGATCTCATGGGTGAATTGTTTGGGGAGTGTTGAGAAGCCCCCACATCATCCATCCATCACTATAAGACCACATAAGATGAGTTGCCCAATTTGGCACATATAGCAGACTATCCAACCACCACATGCCCACAGCCACAATGACATACATGGAGGACCATAAATAATTTTCATAACCAAACCCATTATGACCATTGTCCACCGCTGTGATATAATGCATGCCTTCAATACCCTCCTACATTTCTATTTCTAAATAAATAACAAATACTTTTTTTCTCATCATTTCATCACCATTTATGCAATAATTATTACTTTCAAATAAAAAAAAAGTATCCCTCAATTTATCATTTGGAATTAATTATTTTAAACAGAATAATTAATTAAATAAATAAAACAAAGGATATTTCAGTGATTCTTGATTACTTATGATAATGTCTCACTTATTAAAAGAGCTAATATAGTGAAACTCATACATATATATATATATATGGGGATGCAGGAAGCAATATGATTTTTACACGTGGTATGATGTGTATGGGCGACAATGATGTTAGAGTCGTATTGGCAGTTGGAGGAAGAGTGTTGAACAGCAAACATCCAAATGCCACGTTGTGGGGTATGATGATGCTTAAAGCTTCTACAGCGACAGACGACGTGTCGTCAAAACGTGGCCTGCAGGGAAATTCCATTGTCCCTATAGAATGCTGATTGCCAGCTACGCTAAAAAACTGAAAAAGTGAAAATCCTTCTTCACCACCAACACAAAGTCAGATTTTTATGTTCCTTGTTCATATCTATGCCTGTTGCCCTTTCATGCCCTACACACACACAGCGGAGTCGGACGAATAACTTTAAGTTGTGGTGGCAGTTGCGTCTTTGTTGAGTGTTGGTAAGGCCTTTATTACATGTAATATTGGGGGATACCGATTTTATCACAAATAATTAATTTCCTGTCTTATTTTGCAGCATTGAAGAAGACCAATCAATTCATTTATTTATAATAACAAATCAATGGGCTTCATCATCTCTACTCATGCCTTTTGAAACTAATGAAGAATCAATGCAAAGATTGCTTGGTTCTATTTCCAATCCTTCTGATTAATGACTTGATTGGCCAGG
>CAOGCB010205289.1:0-10956 GCA_948266635.1 Cnidoscolus chayamansa | reverse complement strand
TATATATATATATATATATATATATATATATATATATATACACATCTTTTAACTTACTTTAAAGATTTAATTAAGTTTTGACATTATAAAAAATAGGATATTATTGATCTCCCATCTTAAATTGAGCATTATTTGATAATCATGAAACTCAAGTAAAATCTAATCATATTTCAAGTTGTATTTTGAAGCTATTAGTGCTGGTTAAAATCAAAATTAAAGCTACTTATAGATAAGGCATGAGAAGTTGAAGAAAACTAAGGATAAAAAATGTTCTCTAAACCATAATTAAGACCTTTAAGGATAGTTGAAGTCATAAAAATAAACTCATGAGCAATAGGTCACTTGTAAAAAGGTATGAGAGTTGATTGAACAATTACAATTTTTCTTTGGCTCTCATATTTTTCAAATTCATATATCTTGGAAATTATGTTAAATTCATTTAGAGATGCTTTCATGATTACCCTAAACTTTTGAAATAAAAAGTAGAAGTTTTGCAAAATTAGGAAAACGTAATAAACCTTTTAATTTGCTAATTACGTTGCTAATATTATAAAGTCATTTCGCACTGTTTTGCAAAAAATGACAAAAATAACGACTGTCTAAGAGCATTTTTAGAGGTTCAGAGGAATTCCAAATGGTCATAAATATTTGTGGACTACAAATATCTCATACCGATACCATTTTACACACATTGAAAGCATAAAGTTACTCTAAAATCTTTGTGATCATATTTGAGCGTACCTTTCATCTCTAGTTTTAAAAGCTCATTTATTGTGCATGATTAGCAAATCCACTCTCTCATCTTTATTGCATTGATTGAATTGAGTTAAATACATTTATTGATTGTAAATTGTGAAAGTTGCTCAAACACCTTGTGAATCGTAAAGCATTTGAGTGTTAGAGGGAACACATATAAAATGTCTTTGCAAACACCTTATGAAACTTTACAAATTGTAAAAGGTTTTCTCTTGTCTATGAAAAGGGAAGATAATGAAGTGAAAGCTCAAAGTAGGTTTTTGAGAATAGTAGATACTGACTAGTTAGAGCCGAACCACTATAAATTTAGCATTCAGTCTATCTATTCTTTCCCCCTTTATTTTTCACATATTATTATTCATTATTGTGTTTATGAGCTTGGTTGATTGAGATATCTAAACTTGAACAAATTAACGTTAGTTTGCATTATATTGAAATTAGTGTGAAAAAATTTATTTGTTCAAATTTGGCTAGTTTAGTGAAATAATATTGCCTTAATGGACGTAAAAAATGGAAGATCATTTTCTAGAAAGAAACATTAGGATAATTTTGAGAAGAGAATTCTAAATAGGAGGGAATAATTTGAAATTATATAGGGAAAATGTATTCTTCTCCCAAAATGCCCGAATAGTCGTCATTTTGTCCACCCTAAAAGAAACCATCATCCTCGACTAAAGCTGGCTATCTTATCGCCCCTTCAAGCGTTGCCTTTCTCACTCTTAGCTTAGTTCAAAGCATTGATTGCAACCATTATAGTTGAACACTTCCCCATCAAACCCATTTCCCAATCTCGCCATCATCTCTAATGCACCAACACACAAATTAAACCCAATCTATGTTAGAGTTGTATGAGCTAAAGCCTTGATATAACAGGGACACTTTTTGTTCAACATGATATTTCGTAATAAACTTATTACATTCTTTATTATTGGTATATGTGGTTTAATTTCTATCTATGATTTATAATATTGTAAATTAATAATACAGTCCATGATATCACATGATGTAATGTGCATGAAATCATGAAGAATTCATAATATGAGATTCTTATTGTATGTAATTGTGTCGATACCTAGATAATCTTTAGTCATAGTAGCGATGAGATTGAACATCATTGATGAGGGTAGTCTAACACATGTTATACTCTTTAACTAGGTCAACTAGTAGTTCTCACAAGGTATATGTATAAAGATACTAATAGTTAACATGTGGATGGTAGGAACTAGTACATTGGAGATGTGAGAGAGAGATATTCATCTAGATACGAAAGACTCATGTGTCATAACGATTATGCATTATCCTTTGACTTGGGATCACCAAGGAAAGCTTAAGTATGTAGGTTATACTTTGACTCAAAAGCTCGATGCTTTGCCATAAAGTATCCACAGATGAGAGATTGATAATAATAACAATGGTCGAAGGAAATTCAGTGATTAATAGAAGATTCACATATCACAAATAAAGTAGAGATTATATTTTTGTCAAAAACTAAAAAAGAAATCTATGGATGGAGTAGAGTTCTAACTTGAGTAGGACTCATAGGAGTAAATTAGAATAGTGAGTCTAATTATTCGAGGGTTTTACTACCATTAAACTATGGACACAAAGTGATGCATTTTATAAAGATTGAATGTAATTGGTGAAATGATCTATTGCATGGTAGTCAGTTATGGAAGACAGTGGTAGAACTATAATTTGACCTTCTTATACTAACAAAGTCATGAATGCACGGTTAGATGTCTCTCATAATTTGCACATATAATAAATTCATATGAAATAAATTTATAACTTAAATTTATTTAAATTACACATGTTGTTATACTGGACTGAAAGCCTAATGGGTCACACACAGAGGAGAAAATACGACCGAGTTAAAAATAACAAGTCTAATTAACATGAGATGTTATTGGGCCTAAACATAAGATGTTATTTAAAAGTTAGGCCTTTCAATTAAATGTTTAACTTTGTCATTTTTAGTGAGATTAAAAACCTCATGCTTTACTTGAAGAATTAAGTTAAGCCCAAGTTAAGTCCAAGCTTTATTTAAGAGTTAAGTAAAACCCAACTTATATATGTATATATAGTGGGTGGCCAAAGAGACCATCATTCAAAGAGAGAGAGAGAGGCGTTCAACTTGTAATCTTAGCCACCATGTTTCTCTCTCCCTCTTTTAAAGCCCCACCTTCCATTAGCACTTGTATGTGTTTGGCACTTGTTAGCTACGAAGAGTTTTTGGTCTCATCTCCATGTGGATCATTATTGTAGCTAATTCCAAAGAGGATTACTATTATTTTCTACAATCCAATAAGCTGAAAAAGCAAAGAACGAAGCTTCGCCCCAAAGAAAGGTAAAATTCTACAACTTTGCTTCTTTATTTGTAATATTTGTATGTGAACTATATCATATTGGGATCATAGGATTTGTATGCTTCTGTTGTCAATCTTTTATGTCTATAGAAAGATCCCAACAGTTGTATCAAAACCTTATTACCATGCAAAGATTGCATCAATGGAGGTTATGCATGTTTCAGCCGTGGTATTTACAAGATACACATGTTTAGTTTTATGTGTAGTTTAATATTTTTTGGTCATGAGATGAACATAGTATTCGAGATATATTTAAGAGTCTAGAAACTTCCTTTATATATTTGGTTTAGATCCAAAATAAAACTGAGATGGAAATCTCCGGTGGAATCAAGTGTCTTAATATGACTAAGACTCGTTTTGTAAAATCTGAAAAAACGTTTTCTTTTAGAAACACCAACAAAATTTTTAGATCTATGTTTTTTTATGTCTATTATTAAATAAAACTAATTTTATAATTTTTTGGATCCAAAACATATTACATACATATGACATACAAAGACATAGGGAAAAGCTATCTTATCGAATCTTGCATGGCAATTATTGCAAATCTTGTATGGGTCACGATTTTTAGTATTAAAAAATCATATGAACATTTAAAATAATATATGAGATGTTTTATTATTGTTTATAAGGTTTTGAAATTATGCCAAAATCATTTGGATATAACATCGTACATGTTTTATGCAAACTAGTTTTTACCAATGGACTAAATGAATAAAAATTTTAAATTGTTCACAATTTTTACATAAATCTTAAAAATTCCATATTTGATTACTTATAATTTTTAATATATTAATAGTATTAATAACATTTATTTTCCTACAAAATTAGACTCATACATAAAAGGGTAAATTTCAAAAGTTGAAATTGAAATCGAGTGTTGGTATCATATTAGTTGAAAGCATGCATAAGATATTTATGTTATTCGTGTTAGAAATGCATTCTAGATGAATGTTTGAATGTCATTATGATCTAGTTATGGACATAGTGTGACAATTTGATTGTTCATGCATGGATTTTTTATTTTTTATTTTTTATTTTTGTAAATGGAGCTTACGAGTCCATTATTCTCAATCTTTCTCTATGTATTTATCTTCTAATCTCATTCCCTTCAAATGTACCTGAGGTTTTTTATTTAAAGATTTATGTAATTAGATTATATAGGTAGTAGACTAGAAAAAGAAGCATTGGAGGAAGACAAGCCATAGAGATTGACCCAGGAGCCTAAGTTGCACATTGCAAAGGAGTTGCAACTACGAGGGGTGTTTTGCAAGGTGTTGCAACAGGAGGAAGGCATACTAAGAATTATTTTCTTGTAATTTTTAAAGTAGTTGATAATTATAGGTTGTAAAGTCATGCATTCTATCTATGTGTCATTAGTTGATTTCCTTTCTAGCTCAAGGAAACTAATATAGAAAAGTCCATAGCTAGATCATGAATATATCATGTGATGTTTGTATGCATATGCCATGCACGTACCAATGTATACTAACCATGTATGATGAGAGTTAAAAATAACAAAATCCTCCTTATCATATATTAAGGCAGTTCAACCTTCCATTACCACAATTTGAAATAGAGTTCAATTTTAGATTGGATTATTGGGCTTTCTCCAAGCCCACTGATATCAAATATGTCGAATATGTTCAAACTATGAGTAATTGGTTCATCTTAATTGATATGAGATACCTACCATTTGAATTAAAGCTAAACTTGTTGGGCTTTCCTTAGGACTTAAACTTTAACAATGATGGATATTGACCCACTAAGAAAGTCTTTCCAATGGGCTTTCTCAGATAAATTAGGGAGGGCTATTGATTCGTAATAAAATAGTGAGAGTTAAATTTATGCATAACCTTAGACTTAGGCTAAATGCATTTCATGTTCATTTTTTAACGTGCTATCTTTTATATCTAGATCATCATGAGCACTCTTATTGTAAATATGCGATGCATTATTTGCGATAATAAGCTCATTGGTTATAATTATAGAGACTAGTATATGAATTTGAGAATTGTTCTTAAATCTTATAAGATAGTCTATGTACTAGATAAGGTTGTTCCACTTATCACTTTAAATAATGTCTCCACTGAAGAGCAAAGTGATTACTTGAAGCACTCTAAGGTCATTGATCAGGTGACATTTCTTATGCTCACTTCAATGTCCCTAAAGCTCCAAAAGCATTAGGAGCATATGGATACTCACACCGTAACATTCGGATTTTTAGGTAAATCGAAAATGAAATATAAAAAAATATTATATACGTAATTAAATTAAATAAATGAATATTACATGTAAAAATAATTATGAATAAAATAAATAAGAAATAAAAAAAATTAAAGCATGATTTAAATGAAAATTGTGAGTGTGTGTGTGTAATAAAAAAGGATTTAGGGTTGATTTAGGGTTAGGAAGTTCAGTTTCATTTATGGCTTGGAAAAAGGGATTATGGATCGAGACTTGAGTTGGGCTAGTTTGTGAAGTTAAAGAGTGGTGGACTTGGGTTATGTGTTACATGAGGTGGGCTGGCTGGATCATGTCAAAAGAAATGGATCATTGTCCATGAGTGTGCTTGGTTGAAGAATTAAGAGTTAGTGGAGGAAAAGTGGACCATTGTCCATGAAGTGCACCGTTCGGAATGAAAAAAAGGAAGTAAAGTGTCCATTCGGTCAAGGAAGGGGATAGGAAAATATGACAGTGGGCCACAAGGCTTAATTGAGTCTTCACCACTTGTCAATGCATGGCCACTCTTTAAGACATATTGCTTTTAGAGCAACTTACACTTGGACAAAGGAGAGCTAGTGGAGCTTGATAAGGAAAAGAAAGGTCACGACTCACTTGGAAACCAAAACTAAAATTTTTGTCTAGCAACTTCCATCTTTTTCAAACTAAAACTCTCTCTTCTTTGTTCTCCATCTTCAGGCATTGGTGAGCTGGTTTTTGGGAGGAAGAACACAACTACCTAAGCAAGAGAAAGAAGGGAAACACCTAAGCAAAGGTAGGCAACCATTGCACCAAAGAAACCAAGCCTTTCTTCTTCTGCATTTCTAAAGTTCAATTCACAATTTTGAGTAGGAAATTGAAGGGAAAAACAACAACTTGGTGAGAAGAAATTCAAGAACAATTTGAGCTAAGTGTGGACAACAATTTGATTAGAAAAACCTTGGCTAGAAGGACCAAAGGAAGGAGGAAAATAAAAGAAGTTACAACAACCATTTGTGATGTTAGGTGTTATACTTGTAATTGAAAAATTGGTGTGTTGAATTGCTAAATGATTTGAGATTTGGAATGATGAAAATAATATAACTTGTGTGTGAATGATGTTCTTTGAAGTGAAAAAATAAGGGAGTCGAGACTTAATGGTGTGTAGTATGGAAGGATGATAAGGTTGAACTTAACTTGTAAATAAAGTGGTTTTCATGAAATAAGGCAATATGGACAGTATGTGTAACCATGTGGGACTTGAATTACATGAGAAAATGACTTAGACAAATTGAACCTATTGGGACCATAAGACACTAAGGGAAGAAGTATTATGGACCGTAAATTGTCAACACGAAATGGACAAAAATTGGACAGTAGGTTGACACCAAATTAACTTATGTAAAAATTAAGTTTATATTAAGAATTATACATGAAATGACCAACATAAAAAGGGTAATATGGACCAACATAAAGATATAAAGTGGACCGTAGGTTAGTAATATAAAAACAAATATCATGGACTAAAATTCAAGGTCATGGATGAACCAAATGTGAGATTCAGGTATACATAAAGAAATGGTACACATAAAGGAACTAAAATATAATAAATGATACAAATGAATGATATTGTTAAAACCGAACAACTAGATTGGGAAACGAGGTTTGCATAAAATGAATAATATTGGAACCTAGTTTATTTTATGGAAAGGAAATAATGAGACATTGACAAAAATTGTATTGAAAAATTATGGAACTTGTGCATAATGAAATAAGGGAAAATAATGTAGTAATGCTGGGAGATAATAAATAAGGACTACTAATATTGTTTAAATATTAAGAAAAAGATCTTAAAATTTATATACTAAATTATGAAATAATTTTAATGATGGAATAAATAATTTGAAAATTATATGATTTCATGTAATAAATAACAGTGGTAAAATTATATTATTATATCTCTAAATATTATTATAGTAGAAATCAAGGTTAGTATATGGGTAGACTAGTAGATTTGCCTATTGTTCATCCGGGATACAGTGAGGTACTCTAATTATTGGTGATAAAGTGAGGCACTCCGCATGGATTAGCCTGTTGTGCTTTCTGCTACTGATTGGCTACAACTCTAATGTACTATTGGCTTTGGCCCTATTGATATTGATTGGCTTCGGCCTTATTGATTGGCTTTGGCCCTATTGATTGGCACACAGTGCCCTACTAATTGATTGGGTTTCAACCCCTACTGATTTCTATGTCTAGAATTCGTTTCTACATAATTATATTGGACTTAAAATGATTAAATTGTTATTATTGATTTATTGGAAAATTATTAAATCTGAAAATATTTCTATTGGCTGAATTGTTACTGAATTGAATATTGTTGCTGAATTGATATCAAATTTTAATATTGATAATGAATTGATATTGATATTGAATATTGATATTGAATTGTTACATAATCATATATTGGCTGTAAATTAATATGAAATTAATTGTTGGTACTGAAATTGACAAATAAATTGCAATTACAGCTATTATAAATATTTTTGTTGTTATTATATATATTCACTAAGTGAAAATGCTCAGCATGTTGGTTCTTACCACATACTGGTACCAACCCACATAAGTAGTGATATCAGCTGATTTTAAAGATCTGTGGGCATCATAACTGGTTAGTATTGTATTGATAATAATGTTTCTTTTTGACATGTATAGTTAGGAAATTTTAATGTAAAGAAAAAAAAATTTGGTAACTCTAAATTTATAGTTTAATAATAGAATATTATTTTAAATATTTATTTAATTATTTAATTATTGTTGATTATTATTATTGTTTATTGTAACGATGGGGCATAACTTATCGGGACTTTCTTGAGTTTTGGTAAAGGGTGTTACATTTTAGTGGTATCAAAGCAGATGTTTAGATGATTCTAGGACAAAGTAATGAAAGACACCTAAAATACGTAAAAATGTTATATTTAAAGTACATGCCAAAAAGTCAAGTTATGATGCTAATGCAAATCTACATTGGTTCTTATGGGTTATAGGTATGCTTCTGATTCACAATGAGCTGTTGATGAGTAGGTATAGAGTCATACTCATTCCATGTCAGTAGAGCTAGATGTAGCACCTAGACCACTAGGTGGTAAGGGTCATGATGCATTCATTCGATGGATGGTAGAAATGTTATAGAGAATAGCAGGGAGTATGCCTTAGGTACCTACACGCTCGATACTACTGTCGATTCCTAGTCAACTGCAAATAGAGAAGCTTCATAAGTACGGAGCGGTTGAATTTTAGGGAAAATATATTTGTGTTGCAACGGAATACTAGTTGGATGGTATACAAAGAGTGTTGTAGCAGCTACAGTGTACACCGACTGATAAATATATTTATGTTGTCTCAATGTTAAAGGAGAAGGCATATCAATGGTGGATCACTGTAGAGCAAATGATTCTGGTGGAATGACAAACTTTGGAATATTTTGCTACTGAGTTCCGGAAGAAATTTTTGGGAGACCAGTACATAGAGGAGCAAAGATGAGAATTCTTATACCTCGGACATGAGAGATCCTCAGTGAGAGAATATGAGTAGAATTTTGTCAGACTGAGTAGGTATGCTCGAGAATTATTAGGTACAGAGGAGAGTAAATGCATTCAATTTGAATAGGGATTACATAACGATATTAGGATGCATTTAGCTGCCCAGTTCATTTGAGATTTCTCTACCTTGGTGAAAGCTGCACTGAATATAGAATAGATAATGGCAGACGAGCAAAGTCGTAAGTAGAGAGGACAACAAAAGAGGAGTCAGAGACATGGTTCAACTCCTCAGGGTAGTACTAGTAAGAGGTTTAAAGGTCTTCAGAAAGGTGGTGGACAAAGTCAGCAGTACAAAAGATGCAGATCTCAGCCATACTGATGGCGTGCGGAAGCAATATAGCGATGACATGGTTGTATGATAGTAAGATGTCGTTAGGGAATATGAAATTGGAGGGTTGCAAACTTGAATAGAGGTGAATGTTTTTGGATCACATACAAAACCCACTTAGTTTTTACAAACAAAGAAAACCCAAAGTGACAAAGAACTCTTTCTTTGATTCAAAATCTTCTAAACATAACATAGGAAATGTGATTCACTTTAATAAAGGATTAAAAATAAGGGACACACGAAAATAGGAGCATTTACAATCAAACAAGTCCCAAAAATAGCATCTAAAGAGTCTTCCAAGTCCTTTCGAACTCCCATGTGTTTTTTGACCGAGGCAAGTCGCACTCGCGAAACTATAAGTCGCGATCGCGATGAAGATTTCAAACCTTCTGTGTCTCGGATGGCCTACCTCGCGCCCGCAAAGAGTCAGGTCGCGATCACGAGTTTGGCTCTAAAGTTTCTGTCTGATTTTCATCCCCTTTCTCACCAACGAAATGAAAGGTCACGGTCGCGACTTAAACTTCATGGAAGGCAGAAACATCTTCAACTATAAAGGCTTGAAATAACCCAACAGGCTTCAAGAGGAGCTGGACCCTCATGCTATGTATGGCCTCCGAGTTGGAATCTTCGACATTTCCCTCTAGAGAAGTACCTTGGATTGCTAGGGAGGATGGACCTCCATCATCCTCCCCTTCTTGGGAAGTCTGTTTTTGGTTGGAAGTTTGCTCTAAGTCTTCGACAAACTTGGCGAGATCACTTACATTGAAGGTGTTGGAAACCTTGTAGGATGAGGGAAGCTCAACTTTGTAGGCATTCTGATTAATCTTCTTTAGGACTTTGTAAGGGCCCTCGGCTTTCGGCATAAGCTTGTTCTTCCTTTTTGAAAGGAACCTCTCCTTCCTCAAGTGCACCCACACAAGATCACCCTCCTTGAATTCAGCGATAGATTTATGTTGAGATTGTTGCTTGTAGGCTTCATTCTTTCTCTCAATGTGTTCTTTGGCCTTGGCATGAAGCTTGACTATTTCAGCGGCTCTTTCTTCGACTTTCAAGTTGGATGGAATACTATCATGTGCTTGGCTCAAATCAATTGGAAGAAGAGGGTTAGCACCATAAACCAATTCAAAAGGAGAGAAATTGGTAGTCTTACTCTTGGAGCTATTATAAGCAAATTCTGCATAAGCCAACAAGGAATCCCAATTCTTCACTTTACCCTTCAACAAGCTTCTTAAGATGTTGCCAAGGCTGTAATTTACCACTTCGGTTTGTCCATCAGTTTGACGATAGAAGGCTGTGTTGAACTTCAAGGTTGTGCCAAGCATCGCTCACAAGTGTCTCAAAAAATGGCTAAAAAATTTTACATCCCTATCACTTACAATACTCCTTGGAACACCATGGAGTTTTAAAATGTTTTCAAAATACAAATTCAAAATATGAGATGCATCATTAGTTTTGTTACAAGTAACAAAATGAGCCATTTTAAAAACCTATCAACAACAACCATGATAGAGTCATGATTCCTTCTTGTTCTTGGCAAGCCTACAATGAATCAATACTTACGTCCTCCCATGGAGCATTTGGAATGGGCAAGGGCATGTACGAACCATGTGGTTGTGATGTCATTTTGGATTGCTTGCATGTGTTGCAACCTTCCACAAGCTTTGAAACCTCCCTCCACATCTTAGGCCAATAGAATTTTCTA
>CAOGCB010205172.1:0-16986 GCA_948266635.1 Cnidoscolus chayamansa | reverse complement strand
ATGGATTAAACGTAGAATATAAAAGTCAAAAAGAAAATAATATTTTAATTAAATTTATTATAAAATTTGGGATTCAGAGAGAGAAAGAGACAGTGCGAATACAGTTAGATTGTAACTGTGGTTGGTCTTACGTTATAGTCTGCTCTGTTCAGAAGTTGTCTTTTCCCTTGATGCCCTCTCATCTTCCTTTTTATTACGTAACCTCCCCTCTCATCTGCTTCTTCTCTATTACATTCCTCATCCTCTTCTTCATGCTTATCTTATTATTATTATTATTATTTGAAAAAATGAAAAATGATATAATTGGTAGCTGCAACCTTCCAAGTAAAAAGTAATTAATATTGGGTAATGAATGTCGCAAATTCGTTGTATCTTTTTATTAAATGATTTATTGGGTTTTTATTAGAAAGACTTTCACAGTTGGCATTTATTTTTTTAAATTCCATAAACTTTCCCATTTAATCACACCCAAATATTTTCTATTACAAATTTGTATTATCAATTAATTACTGATTTTTATTTATATCTTTCTTTTTTTATATATGTTAACTATATCTAACGCAATTATCATGTCCTCATCATGCATATCATTACTATATATTATAATACCATTGCTTATAGTGATGTGGATTGATTAATATGTAAGTTGATGTGGTATTTTCTTATTTTAAAAATGTCTCAATATAAATTAATAAATGTTGGTGGACCCCAACCTTATCCAATTCTACATTTACTGCAATTTTATTTAAATTATTTTAATTACTTTAATGACTAACAAGTGGGTACGTACAGAGGCAAATTAACTTTTATAAATTTCTCATGAGGGAAGAAAAACGCACCATGACGCGGCTGCTCGACCTCTCCTCTCTCTCTCTCTCTCTCTCATTGCTTATTGGATAAGATTCTGACTCTCCATCCATACCACCTTTTCTCTTCCTTTTACCATTTTAACCTTTCTTTCCTTCTTTTTTTTATTTCCAACGTTTCTTCAATGAAAAATATATATAAAAAAAAAGTACGAAATCGGACGGAAATATATATTAGAGACGGAGACACACTTCTCTTATTCTCGTACCCATCTCTCTCCGAGGCCAGGCCCCACCCCCACCCTCCGTACTGTGCCGTTGCACGCACAATTGCCTAATAAATTTAAAGAAAAAAAAAAGTAGGAAGAAGTTGCACTGTCGTATATGATGATGGTGAAAGAAAAGATTTAGAAAATCCATCTCCTAATCAAATTGGGGCACGCTGGTCCCAATTCCCATGACATTCTTAGCTGCGTGGTCCGATTACATTACATGTCACACATTTTCGTAGCTCTAACTCATCATTTTTTTTTATTTTTGAGCATATTAAATAAAACTGAAGTGCCGTGCAACTCCAGCACGACACGACGTCTTATGTTCATATATTAAATATTCGATAAAAGTTAAAAAAAGAAATGGAATTGGCAGAGCGTAAGCCAGACTGGGATTTGAGAAGAAGCGGCGTGATTTTAGATATAAAAAAAAAAAAAAAGGAAAAACAAACGGAACGGAAGGACGAGGCGTGGGCCCAGAGCGGATACGTTATCCAGTAAGCGTGTTACACGGCGGGGTGATGGCGTGTGGATTGGGTATGCAGTCCTTATCCGTTAAAAGGCCTTATTTTATGGGTCCCATTCACATTCCACAATTATATAAAAAAATATAATATTGAGAATATTATAAAATTCCCAAATATGGAAAGTTGCAAAGCTTATCCTAAAAACTTATATTTGAGAGCCAAAATTCTTCCATTTCCATTTTATTTCTCTATCTTTTAATTAATATAAATTTCATTTCATATAATAATGAATTTATAAATAAGAAGGTATTGTTGAAATAGTAATGGGCTCCATAGGGTCCTTTTGTAATTGGGCTTTTCTATAATACGTAGTTTGACGAAAGGCCGCATGTATCCCACACTCTCATGACCTGGGCAGGGCACTCGCTTGTATTCAAGTGCTAAGGAGTTTAGTTGTTAGTTCCATTGTAACTAAATAAAGAAAAGCCAATTGAATTCTCCAAATATGACACCTCGTTACAAGCAACGCTATGAAGAAAAAGAGAAACAGGAAAGAAAATTTTCTATGATTGTGCGTTAATTAGATTTTGGAACTTGTTTGTATTAAATGAAAATAAGCTGTGACTGAATCTCATTCCTCTTGTTAATCAGATTTTAGAGCCGAACATCTTCTTCTTTGCAAAAGATGGTAGACAGAATGCAGCAGTGTGGATCTGCAATTGTAACAAAGCGAAGGAATAAGTCATGTTCAATTTCAAAAAAAAAAAAAAAAAAAAAGTAGCAGAAAACGTCGTTATTTTCGATATAACCTCTGAATTGTAAAACAGGGGAGGTCCCTTGGCTACACCATGACTCTCAGGATTCAATTGATTTACAGGGTGTTTGAAGTCGACCGGTGGTCCCTCGGTCGAGCAAAGCATGAAGCCCATCATCCCACTGATGTCATCAAACTCAGTATTGATCAACTCCACAGTCCAGAATGATAAGCACATAAAAAAGAAGAAGAAGAAGAAGAAAATAATAAAAGAGCTTATGCCTGGCATACGCAGGAGTTGTGCACCAGGCGTAGTTAACAGAGCCTTTGAATGACTTGCGGCATCTTGCTATGTAATCTGAAAGTGAAAATTCTGCGTGCCACAAGCTGTCTGCTGGACAACACATGACCCCTCCTGGCCGAAGCGCCCTTGCCACTGATTCTAGGAACCACTTATCCCCTACTTCTTCTTCTTCAGGTCCTGTATGACATTCAACATATGTGAAATCTTCTGAGTGTGTCAATTTTTCACATAGTTTAGATTGTATGAATGAAATATAAGGTGACAGGAAAGAGGAATACCCATGCATTGGAATGCATCCAATAGGATTGCATCGTAAGTCCCCTGAGGAACATTTTTCAGGAACTCAACGCCTGCAGATTTGAAGGAGACAAAGCAGAGGTTAAGGATGTTGTTGTTTCCTTTGGTAAGGGGTGGATTAGAAGAATCTTTTCTATTCTTACCGTTTCCTATATGCACATTGACTCGGGGATCCTTGTATCCAATTGCTATATCTGGGAAGAACCGTTTATAAGCCTGAAATAATATCCATGTTCAATCACCTTATTTCATGAAGTTTAGAATAAATGCAAATGATATATAATATAAATAATTCACTTACATCAATCACCATTTTGTCAATTTCACAAATGTCAATCCGATCAACAGAGGAATGGCGAGATACTTCTTTTAGGATTCCACCGTCACCTCCTCCAATTAGTAATACCTGAATAATATAAATTAATGTTTTTAAGTAAATGCAAAGCTGACTATTATTTAATACGCACAAAACGTATAATACGTATTTATTATACATGCTGAAGGTCCCTCAGTTCAGTAAAGAGAGATAAATAAAGTGACCTTCTTTGGGTTTGGAATGGAGCAAAGAGGAAGGTGGGTAAGCATTTCTTGGTAGACAAACTCGTCCTTCTCTGTGAGCTGAATAGCCCCATTTAAGATTACAATCTTGCCATGCGCTGATGACTGCATTAATCATAAACAAGTAAGAAACATGAAATCATGTATGTCTTCTTGTGGAAGACAAGCAGAAGCCAAAATCCATTAATTCCTCTCACTTTTTCTTTTTTACCTGAAATATAAAAAGATCCTGGTATTCTGACTTGCAATGAAAGAGGACTTTTTCCACCTTGAACAGGTGTGCCTCTCCTGTCAAATAATCAATGTTACGTAAGTGGGAGTTTATGGATTAAGCTTCCTAATAATTCTGATGGAGAGGCAAGAAAACAAAGTCATTGATGGAACTAATCATGTTGTCTTAAGAGTGAAGTCAATCAATATCTACACACACACACACACACTCTTATATATATCATCATAATAAGTTTGTGACTAGACTTTATAGGGTAAAAAACCATAATTTACTTGTCGCAGACTAGGCTGCAATAATAAAAGTTTTCACAACTAAAACCCCAAGTTAAATCAAAGCTTAGAGGGTATTGTTATATTGCTAAGGCAAAGAAGACAGGAAACCTAAAACAGTGAACTGAAAATTCGAACTAGAAATGAAGAAATAAAAAGCTGATATGCATACCAAGAAGCAAGAAATGGTGATGGACCAAAAGAAAGTAAAAAAGTTAATTAAATTAAATAAGAAAGAAGAGGCATACGCATACCTGGCCATCCGTAGGGAACATCAGCATACCATCCTGGAACGTTGAGAGAAACACCATTACTAGTATATGGAGAAGAAAACATATGAGTGGTTTGATCTGGGTGTTGTACATATATTGTATTAGATTCAGCAGAAGCAAAACCATTCGGAGCAGCCATTGATTCTCTGCTTGATTTGTTCTTCACCACTAGAGGAACTGATAAAGAGAATGGTCGTATAAACTGTGAAGGACAGCTTAATGCATGGGGGTAATAAATAGGAAAAGAAAGACCAATTAAAGGACGAGTAGAAAATGAAAGTGCCACCTGAATGATCATTAGTCAGGTTTTGTCTCCGCAGTTGAATGCTTGGCGGGTCCTCAACACTCCAGTCCAGATTAATATATATTCATGATTCTTCAGGCTGAGATCAAAATTATATTTATAAATTTCTTGGATTATTTCCTTTGGGCTCTACTAGAATGCACTTAGGCGGTGAGTGGGAGATACATTTGGACTATATGACCAAAATATGTAATTTTTTTTTTTTATAAAAAATGATGATACCAATTAACATGTGAAACGTATCATTAATAGTATTTTGTGGGTTGGTGATTTGAAATTATGATTTCTTAAATACTTGATCATCTGAGTACCCCTCCACGTGATTTATGTTAGTGGATTTATTTATTTATTTATTTGGAATTGCAAGCATGCAATAATACCATGATTAATGCTTTGGTGGTCAAAATGCTTGCCATCTTCATAATGATAAATGGATATTCAGCAAGGCCAACACTTTAACCCCACGTAAGGTATCTCTCAAATGTATCAATTTTCTCTTTTTCTCATGGATATAAAGCAATTGGGTTATACCCATTTTGTTATTTTTTTGCAATTCTGAATTCAATTTTTGATGGGTTAATTTGAATTTTATTTTCAACTTTTAATTATTTTAAGCAAAAATCAAAACGTTATGTGCGTAACTACCACTAGCAGCAGCACCATACAATACAGCCTCCATCATTTCATTCATGTGTATTATATACGAATACATTGATTACAGACTTGAAGTGTTACAACCCACCAACCTCCACAGTCACTAATGGAATTATCAATATTCCAAACAAAATCAAACACTTCTTTTTATATGTGTATGGCATCAGAGTGACATAATGCAGACATGTTATGATGAGAGATGTGGTTTTTTCAGGCTCTCCCTCCTTTGATCTCTTATGATCATCATCTCTTTCTGTATAGTATTTATTAACAGTGAAAAGGCTTATATTTTTTTTTTTGAAAAATATTCATTACCCAATCAGGTAAAAGATGATTTACACTTTTAGATATTTCCTGCAAGTGGATTATTCATTCAATCATTAGTTTACCAAGTTGAGTTCTTGCTTTAAAAGGAACACAGAATTCTTGTATTGTTTTATATACATATATATGTGTTGTCGGCTAATGTCTTTGTTTCCTTACCCAACATTGTAATATTATATGTATCTGTGTGCTATATACCTGACCTGACATCTCTGGACTAGAGTTTCCAGATTTCTCAATATTATTTAATTTAACAAGAGCTTCCTTTGCTTTTGAGATCATGAAATGTGTGGACTTATGGTCTCAGCATCCAGGAATATTCCATCCTTCAAGTTCAGTTCTTTATATATATATATATATATATATGTTCCAAATCCAATGGATCGGAGAAAGCAAGCAGCCTCAACCTCAGCCTGTGGGCTGAAGCCCGGTCCTAATGATTTAGAGTTTACACAGTCCATTATCAATGGCCTCATCCAGAGCTCGGCCATTATATAAGAATGGGAAATAGCATCTCCTCTGGAGGCTTTGTCGGCTGGCCACGAGGTCTCTGTCAGGCAAATTCTGTCCATTTCAATATAGTGCTACTTGTGGAATTTACCTATTGTATTATATAGGTTAGACATCTCTGTGGTTTATGCTCCCTTTCCTGAAGATAAGATTATGTTTCTTTCCCAAAAAATCAGCAAGATCTTTGAAAGATTATTTCTTTCCCAAAAGGATCAGCAAGTCTTTGAAAGATTATTTCTTTCCCAAAAGGATCAGCAAGATCTTTGACACATGCCATGGCAGCTCGCTGGACTTCTTCCTTCATCTCCCGCTCACTCTCCTCTTCTTCTCCTGCTGTTTCTTTACTTCTCTCTCTAGGTCACCACTCTCCTCCCCTGTTATTCTCTTTGTAGATTGGTTTCTCGCGCTAAGAGTTGTTGTATATGATGATGACTGCCTTTCCTCTGTTTAATTTTTCATCTGGTTCCACTTCGATGTTTTCGGAGCTCTTCTGTACTGTCTGTCTCTAACAGAAAGTCAAACCCACTGTTTCTCTGTACTGTTAATGAACTTGTAAATTTCCTCAAAAAGTAGAAGGAATTTCTTGAAAAGCCATCCCATGTGAATCCTTAATTCTCATCCTTCTATGTTGGAGGAAATCCGGTGGTGCCCTTTGGTTGGTATCCGACCAAGATGAACACGAAATTAAAAAGGAACAGTGGTTTTGACATTTTTTTTTTGTGTTGTTGGGTTGTAAAGTATGTGTTTCTTTCTCCCTCCTTATTATTATCTTACTCGGACGTTGAAAATCTGAAGGTCTATCTTTGTGAACCTGACAGACTCGTTTAGTCCCATATCCTGGTTATTTCAATCATCTTTTTTTTTCTTCTGAGGTTCTCTGGAAGAGTTTAATTCACTGTTTTCTCATTATATTCTCTTTTAGATTTTTATCATTTGCTTTCCCAGATTGAACCAAAAATATTGATATACGAGTTTGAAATGCAATTCTCAGGAAGAAATCATAGCAGGGGAAGAAGCATCTACAGATTTAGCACTGCTGCAGCGGTTGAGGAACCAATCACCCCACCTGTTCAAGTAATCTACACCCAACATCTAATCAACGGTCAATTTGTTGACGCAGCCTCTGGTATTTTTTTGTTCATAAAACAACACTACAAGTCCTTCTCTGGGTGGCCAATGTTTGACACTTGTCCGGTTGATTGCAGGGAAAACATTTCCGGCCTATGATCCTCGAACCGAAAGAGTGATTGCCCATGTAGCTGAAGGTGATGCAGAAGATATAAACAGGGCGGTAGCTGCTGCACGCAAAGCATTTGATGAGGGACCATGGCCAAAGATGACCCCTTACGTTAGAAGTTTTACCTTACTTCTCTAATGCATTACACTATATGTGATTTTTTGCCGCCTTATTTATTTTCATTGACGGTTTTTTGCTCCAGGAAAGATCGCGGATTCTCTTGCGATTTGCTGATTTGGTTGAGAAGCACAATGATGAGCTTGCAGCTTTAGAGACATGGAATAATGGGAAGCCTTATGAACAGTCTGCTAAATCTGAGTTACCCACGCTGTCTCGCCTGTTTCACTACTATGCAGGTGGGATTCATAAAATGCTTTAGCGGCATTTAGTGTTTTTATTTTTATTTTTTTGTACTATGATTCTATGATCATCTTCTTAATTTTCCAGGTTGGGCAGATAAGATCCATGGGCTAACAGTTCCAGGAGACAGTAACCACCATGTTCAAATTTTGCACGAACCAATCGGTGTTGCAGGGCAGATAATTCCATGGAACTTTCCTCTTATCATGTTTGCATGGAAAGTTGGTCCTGCATTAGCATGTGGTAATACTATTGTCCTCAAGCCAGCTGAACAGACACCTCTGACTGCTCTATACGCTGCAAAGCTTTTCCAAGAGGTAGGTTTTGAGAAATGTTGTGCACCCTATTCTTCTGAACAAGAGTAAAAAGTAGAAATTTACGACATGACAATATTCCAAAGGCATGGAAATTATACATTGAACAACACTTGGGTTATTCATGATCTACTTGGATGCTTCCTTTTAAGTGAAGCCCATGCATCTTTATGGACCGAAAGTAGGAGAAAAATGGTTAAACCAAGTGTCCAACTTTTCTATTGAAAGCTTGATACAATAGCTAAAATGGTAATAATTGCACACATCTTCCATTATCTTGAAATCTAATTCGCATCCTTTATCAGGCTGGTCTTCCTCCCGGTGTTCTGAATGTAGTTTCAGGCTATGGTCCAACAGCCGGTGCAGCTCTTGCCAGCCACATGGATGTAGACAAGGTATTTTACTGAGTTTGAATCTACTCTACGATTATCTGTTCTATATTCTTAATGTACATTGACCATCACTGGACTTGTAATGTTCTGTCCGTCATGGCTCAGCAAGTTTCACTAATTTTTCTCCTGGAAAATGTACAATTCATTTCATATCGTTTCAACTTCTAAGAACGCTTCAATATATCTAGAAGCCATTTACATTTCATTTTGCATTTCAGTTTCCTACTCTGCTTTTGAAGCGATAAATAAAAAAAATGGACGAGTTTATACCTTTTGAAGCAACTCAACCGAAAGAACCGTGGCATCTTCATTTCAATTTCTGCCTCACCAGTTTCTTTACTAGTCGGAGTAGAATGTTGCAATTTATTGAGACACATCTGAAATTTTATATTTTAGGAGTATATGGACTCCAGTACCAAATAAGTATACTTTTGGCATACTTGTGAGGACTGCCAGTAATTAATAAATATCATTACTTCATTTGCAGATTGCTTTCACAGGATCTACTGATACTGGTAAGGTTGTACTCGAATTGGCTGCAAGAAGTAATCTTAAGCCAGTTACATTAGAGCTTGGAGGGAAATCACCTTTCATAGTTTGTGAGGATGCTGATGTTGACAAGGCTGTTGAGCTTGCACACTTCGCTTTATTCTTTAATCAGGTTTGCCTACAAATTTACCCACAGACAAGAGTCCGATTATAATGACTGTGAAAGCATATGTTAGGTGTGTGCTTATTATCTACAGGGTCAATGTTGCTGTGCTGGATCTCGTACGTATGTACACGAGCGTGTATATGACGAGTTTATAGAGAAAGCAAAGGCGCGCGCCAAGAGACGTGTTGTTGGTGATCCTTTCAAGCAAGGCGTCGAACAAGGTCCCCAGGTAATCGCACTCAATGGCATATAAATCCACTTGCACATGATATGTGAATTATTCATGCAAATAATGATTGCTTTAGCTGTCATGTAATGTTGGTTTATGGACCTTGTAAACTTCCCAGATCGACTCGGAGCAATTTGAGAAGGTCCTTAGGTACATAAGATCTGGCATCGAAAGTAATGCTACCCTTGAATGTGGAGGTGACAGGTTTGGCTCCAGGGGCTACTTTATCCAGCCCACTGTTTTCTCAAATGTTAAGGTATTGATCTACTCAATCTGTCACTCTCTCTTGTGCTGATTTTGCAAATATCATATTAACATTCTCTTCAAACAGGATGATATGTTGATAGCACAGGATGAGATCTTCGGCCCAGTGCAATCAATCTTGAAGTTCAAGTGAGTCATAAACTTGCTGAAAATTCAATTAGTTCGCAAAATGAACAATAATGAAATAAGTGAATAATAATTTCCATCGACTCTGCCAGGGATCTTGATGAAGTAATACGAAGGGCAAATAGTACGCGTTACGGTCTGGCTGCAGGAGTTTTTACCAAGAACATCGACACTGCCAACACCTTGTGTAGAGCACTGAGGGCAGGAACAGTGTGGGTTAACTGCTTTGATGTGTTTGACGCGGCAATTCCTTTTGGTGGCTACAAGATGAGTGGTATAGGGAGGGAGAAGGGTATATACAGCCTTAACAACTACTTACAAGTGAAAGCAGTGGTTACTCCATTAAAGAATCCTGCCTGGTTGTGAATTCCTTTCCAACATAATCCGGCCTTACCTTTCCGTTGAAAGTTATGTACAAAGCGTAAACGTTTGCTGTGAGATCATGCACCCACCAAATCATGTATGAAATGAACTTGTTTGTACCTGACTGACTCTTTGAAAAACCAGTGATGCCTAAATAGGATTTTTTAATAATTTATATAACTCAAGTGCCTATGATAATTTTCATTTATTTACTTCTTTAAATAGTATTATAATAGTTTTAATAAAATTTTAATGTAGATTAAAAATTATTAATTACAAAAATAAAATGATAATCTAGTAAAAAATTATACTTAAATGTGTATTAACCAATACAAAATTGTTTATTATTATTATTTTTTAAATAACACTTAAAAAAAATAATTTGTTGTTTTTTCCTCTGCCATCTCGAGAGCTTTATTGTCGCCTCCGCTAAGCTACGCTGTCGTTTATTAGTATATAATCATAATAAGCAACGATTCCATAATTGTCCACCGTCTCAACGAAAACCCCAATTCTCGGAGGTTAGGGTTTCTCTCAAATTTCCTTTGGACGAGTGCACCTTGTAAGTTCGGATCAGTAGGATCTTGTTTCGAGCACTGAAAATGGCGACTGAACTGAAAGCTGTAACCGAGGACGTGAAGATGGACCTCTTCGAGGATGACGACGAATTTGAAGAGTTTGAGATCAATGAAGGTAAATTCATAATCGTCTTCGCCCTTCTCTTTTATTATTATTATTATTATTTGATACACGGGATATATGAGTTGTTGATCATTATCGTTATCTTCCAGAACGATGTCTTGAATAGCGTGGTTTGCAATTTTATCGGGCTCAGTTTTAACAATGAGAATAATATTTATATTTATATGAACACTGATGATGGTGATGCAAAACCTACTGAATTTTGAATTTTAACAGTGTTAATCCGATTAGGTTTGAGGGAACTTAGTGAACATATTACCCCTTTTTCTTGGTGGTCTTGATTGAGTGGTGCATCTGTGCAGTGCATTATTTAAAGAAGATTTTTTACTCTCTGCATCATTGATTCTCTTCTTCAACTAGCAAAGTACTTGGACTTGATGAATAACGGTTAATTAGTTCTTGTGGCTAATTGTCAAGATGTTCCAACAATTTTACTCCTGCAACCAATTCAGTATGGTTCAGAATTTCTGGACTGTGATTGCTTTGATTCATTTTAACAATGGAAACTTACAAATCATGCTTTTCTTGAATATGGCTGTACTCTTGCTAATCGTTGTAGAACTAGCATAAGATGTTGGTTGGAAGCTGGTGTTGCTCCTCTCAAGTGTTGAAGATAGATAAAACCTGTAGCTTAAATGTTATTGGAAGATTATAATGATTAATGAGCTTGTTTTTGCAAAATTTTCTGGTGAAACTGATCATCAGATCACACAAAGTAAGGAGTCTTATGCAATGGGAGACGTCCTTTTTGTAGTTCTTCATATTATGTTGCATTTTTTTGTGACTGCTTTATGAATATGCTTCTGTCATTGCTAATGATAATAATGACAACAGAGTGGGAGGCCAAGGAGGAAGGCAAGGAGGTCACAGTCACGCAACAGTGGGAAGATGATTGGGATGATGATGATGTCAATGATGACTTCTCGCTGCAGCTGAGGAGAGAACTGGAGAAGAACACTGAGAAAAACTAAGTTCCTAATTTGTTGTTGTCTCTCATTACGTCATCTGTAATGGAGTATCAATTAGTTGTTTGAGCTCAAGATGTTGTTTTCATATGTTTAGCATGGAGAGGAATGTGTGAACAATTTAATCAGAAGCTCAATTCAAATTTTAAGCTCTGGAACCTTTGGGCAACTTCGATCGTATTTGATAGTGTTTCTTACTTGAATGGGTTGCATAATTGCATTATGCTATATTCCTCTGTTTGTGTAGTATGTTTTTGAATAACATGCTACCATTTTTTATGGTATCCTGCTTGATCCAATACAGTGATGATCAACTGTTCAAATTTTAGCTGTGGTGGTGATGAAATGATGTGTTCTTGCAATCTACAGTGGGAAGTGGTTCATAGTTTTTCTGACTCTGTTTAATATTTTAATTCCTATTTAGTTTTTGAGATAGCAAAACAAAGTTCAGAAGTCATTCTGAATTAGATAGCATAAGTAAATTACTATTTAGTACCGTACAAGATAACGTTATAAAGTAAATTGATAATACAAGTGTAAAAGTAATTCGGTCTCGTAGCTCCAAGGAATCAAAGCTGGAGTTGGGAAGGAGAGATACAGCACCAACAACAGCAATAACATCATGAAGCAAACTGGACAGTATCCAAAAGGAAGAGGACAACAAAATGCATCCTTGACAAGTAAGAACACACGAGGTTTCTCATCATGGGGATTACGAACGAGTTGTCTATGACCAATTTTTCCCAGTTGGGTCTAATTATGAGAGTAAGCTTCCGTTTCTTATTTTTTTTTATAAGCAAAAAAGGGGGAAGGGACCTAGTTAATATGTGCATCACTTCCTCGGTTTTCCATTCAAACAAATAATGAACTTCAACTTTGTTTACAATAATAAGATGGTCAGATCATGCACAAGATAATTGATGATGAAAATATACTTATCTACAAGCCAAAAATAGAACGAAGTTGTTTTCCAAGCTGTTTTCGTACTGAAAAAACAAAAATTAAGATCTCATCTAGCAGGTCCTAAGTTGATCTAAGTTCGTTGACAAATGAGTGGGACTGTTTTAATTGCATGCCCAAGGACACTGAAGCTTGAGATTCGCACGAAATTTGTACCACAAGAACTGGAAGCTGATTTGATGTAATAGGATGGATAGACAAATTGGAGTTTAAGACGGAATCCTATTGCTTCTATATTTCAACTTCAATAGCAATCGAACCACTACTTTCTTGGCTCAAAATGCCACCAACTTTTGGGGTATTAACTCTGGTTCGACAAATTGGACAAAGGGGAGTCTTCATTAACCATGAATCTATGCAGTGGGTATGGAAACTGTGATTGCAGTTCGGCAGTAATCTGCATTTATCACCCACATTGAAGTTCTCTAAGCAAACAGCACAATCCACAAGGCTACTTTCTCCCCTCTCTGCTGCCTTGTAATCGAAGCTTGGAAGATTGTTCAAGTAATCATTTGAGATCTTCTTGATTCTATTCCTGTTGGTATTAAAACCTGCTTCAACTATATTCTGACCATTATTCTCATATGCACTCCTGAAAGCTCTTCCCACTATACAAACATGAATCAGTACCAAAAGAGCAATACCCACAAACAATAGTATCACACAGATGATAATCTCCTTCACCATAATATTTTATATGATAGTGCTAGTTTACAAACACTGGAAAAGGTTTACTTAAAGCACTCAAATTTTGGCGCTCTCAAGTACCAGAACTTTCTTCATCTTCTTTCCAGTAACAGCAATATCCCACGTAGAAGCAGAGTACCATAATACTTCCACACTCAAGAGCTGAAAACTCTGTACAGAAGTCGTAGTCACAGAACAAAGTTATTGATTTCATTGAGCCAAAATAGTTTCAAGATCATCAACAAAAAGTTGAAACATAAGCATTCTCTAGGAAAGAATGATACTTACATGTGTTATGTTGAGGCCTAGTAAGTTTGGTGGGAAGACAGTTCCTGTTTTCTTCTGTTGATAAATTTGGGAGAGCATCTAGATCAACTGACTAATACTACTCCGTTTCATTACAAAATTACTTGTCCCCATTCCCAGACCAGAAGATAGCAGAAGAGAGGATCAGCGAGAACAAAGTTGTTCCTATTTTGGTATGCTTACTCCTTCAATATCTTATCCAGCAGACTAAAAGTTCAAGTGGGTTCCAACCATCCTAATTCATAAATCCCTTGCAGATCAAAATATTGCTTAACTTGATTCGGAACGGGATAGAAAATGGATGATTAAGTGAATCGCGAATATGTTTGATAATGAGCATGTGATTTGACTATGAAATTTGATATAATAATATTATTATCAAAAGAAAGGTGACAATTCAACATCATTCATTGTTTTCTTTCTTGTATTAAACAAAGACGTCAATTTCCAGCTGAATTTTGTAAGCTCAAGAGGGATTAGAAAAAGGAAATCCAAAATCTGGACCATCAATTGATATCATGGACGGCCAAGATCATGGAAAGCTAGCTCGCAGCTACTATGGCTTGAGGTTAAGGTTGTTCAATTTTGTTGGTATCCACAAGGCATGCATTTATATTTTATACCGTCAATCTCATATATATAAAGACACATTGTTTATTGGTAAAATATAATTGTCTCAATGATACAGATTCCTGCAGAAGATTGATAAGAAAATGACAAAATTGGCATCCCAATATCCAACTCCCCTATCCATCAAATGATTGTGAACCAACTCATATATTAATATAATGAGTTTGATTCACCCACAACACATAACAGGTTCTCTGCCTGCTCTGCATTTATCCAACTCATCTCCATACAAATGATTGGTCAGAGAACATAGTTGGTGGAGATTGATGATGGGTTTTAGGAAACTTAACATATTCAATTTAGTTGACATTTTGTCTGAACTGCCAAGAATTAAAGTAACTTGCCTTTAAAAGGAGCCACTTCCTTCAATTCAAGGGATAGAGAATCTGTACCAAACAAAGCCTTCTTAAGGTTGAAAAGGTAAAGAAGAAGATACAAGATAAAAACAATACGTCTCCTTTCATTCCAAAATCATGACTACACCATTTCTTGTTTTTCATTTAGTATCATTTTAAGAATACTGTCCAAGGTAAGGCAAGTTGGACTGACTAAATTGAGTCTAATATTATTCTCTTGTAATGTCAAATAAGATACGTAGGTTTAGAATCGAATATGCTTTTGGTCTTATAGACCTTGAATGCGTGGGACAATTTGATCCATGAATCATATTCTCAAGCCAATAACTCTTAATACAGGGAGACATCAACCAAATCAACGCAGGATATATACCAAGTGAATTTTGGTATTTGGTCATAGTATTAATTACCTTAATAATGTTCACAACAATATCCACTAACACCACACAGAAAGGGTGACACTATATGAGGTGAAATAAATACACATATCTTGGAAACCCCCAAAAAATATTGCAGAAATAGAGTAACAAACAACAGATTTACATCCTATATCCACCAACATCTATTCTTCAACCATTTTATATCTCAAATTTCCTTCACCTTCAATATAACCACAGCTCAAAACAATCATATTCTAGTCATTTTTGTCTGACCAAAGGAAGTAATCCTTCATGGTCCTCGATACCGGCGGAAGCAGAGACAACCACCCTGTTGATCAAGAGGTATCATACCCCCACCTTTGGATATATCTATGGCCTCCAACATGGAGACAGCCTCATCCATTTCAGGTCGCTTGTCGGGGTTAGCATCCCAGCATCGCTTCATTACATTTGCTAGAGAGCTTGGGCAGCACCTTGGTATATCTGGTCTCAAATTCTGCAACACATGGGAGAGCTCAACCAAGAAAATTGTGAAGTAAATTTGTTTACTCTAGCTGTTTATTTTTTACAAAAAATCCTGAGTTAGTACCGGAATAACTGATTGGGATATCAAAATATATTATACCTGACGGACTACAGCGGAGGTCACTTCTGAGAAACTAAGGTCAGGGTATGGCATGTCACAGCAATATATCTCCCATAGACAGATACCGAAACTGTACACATCACACTTCCTATTATATGGATTGCCATTGAGAACCTGTAACCCATGCAGTATAAAGCACTGGTCATTTACCCAATTCAGGCATGGTTTTGCCAAGTATGTGCCCAAGTACTACTAAGAGGAAGAAAGTTTCAACGGTTTTTCAGGTAATGTTGCAAAGCACAAGTTCAAACCCATACCAACCCGCCCAGCCACACCACAAGAAAGAAGGGGAGCTAAAGTAGCTAATATTCCAGAAAAGCCAAATCCATCATATTTTATTGAACAACACAGAAGGAAAAATTGCAGCAGCAGAAAAGCAGAGGTTTCCAATTGCAACAGGGTCTTTCTACCAAGAGAGACAATAGGCATTTAAATCAGAATTTACATCCTTCCATGAATGGAAAAAAAAAATATTGACTATGATTTAATTGAAATACAAGAAGCAGCATAATCCAACCAAGAAAATAAAATCAGTTATATACCTCAGGGGCCATGTATCCAAGTGTTCCGGTCTCCCCAGTCATATCATTAGGATTCAAAGCTTCAACTCGTGCTACTCCAAAGTCTGCAATTTTTACAGTGCGTGTCTTGTCCAATAACATGTTTTCTGTCTTTACATCTCTGTGAACAATCTTCTGAGAATGAAGGTAACTCAATCTACAAAACACAGTCAATTTGGATTTCACTGCTTGGTTAGTCAAACTAACAAGTCACAGATCACTCTCAAACTGCTAGTTTTACATACTTTGAAGGTAGATTGAAAATATTTAGAAGAGTTTGAAGTGCGGCATACCCTCTGGCGAGATCAAGTGCCAACTCCACAACAACTTTAAAAGCTAGCTTCCTTCTTCTGTTCTTTATAAGGTATGATTTTAAAGCCCCTCCAGGAAGATATTCCACAACAACACAACATATATTACTTGGCATGCCAATTTGGCCATTTTCAGTTTGTATCTGCAACTCTGATGAGCCCATTGTTGCTCCTATAAACTGAGAAAAAACAGAATCAGTAACAGAAGTAATCATTCAGAAGCCTTGCCACTCTTTTTTAAGTAACAATAATAATTGCTAGCGTGCTATTATATTTTTGTAAAATTTAAGCGATGATCAAGAGTCGTCCAGCATTATATGTGTTCAATGTACCCTTTATTTTGCATTCCTTCTTGATTAAAATATCGAATATTTGCGATGAACATATAACAGTTAAGCTAATTCCAGAAATTAACACAATCCTAGAACTTGCATCACTTGTATAGATGAGTTGAACTAACAGATGAAAGCAAAATTACTGATGTAGTTGAAATGCTGGGTTTAGTTCTCATTTTAAGGCA